>JADRCD010169160.1:0-28623 GCA_019843815.1 Montemys delectorum | reverse complement strand
TGTGATATATATATATATATATATATATATATATATATATATATCACAGAAACTTAGGAAAGGGCTTTTTCAAACTGCTGATCATGACCTTCCTGGTAAATTTCTCAAAACATGAATGGCATACTATGTGAATAAACTTAATTATGTATTGCTAAAAGCAGTTTATATATTCTCAGAAATCTGTTCTCTCCATGCTTAAGTAGGAGTAGAAATAAAATGTAGTTCTTTAGGGTATTAATTAATATATCAAGTTCAAGGCCATGAAATGTCCCAGAGGCAGCTGATTACTTATTTTAAAGTCTTTTGTCTTTGTTCACTTTGCCCTACAAATAGTAAATTACTCATTGCACACATTTATCATATGCTAGCTATCTTCCCAGAATAACCTAGTTAGCGGAACTGAGCATAAAAGGTAGGTCAAAAGCATATTACAACAATAGCACATGATACACATTTTTCTGTAACTAACTGTAAGGGCACATCACCCGTGCTAGTTGTTTTATTGTTTTATAAGCATGTAAACATGTTTTAGAATTCTGCTTGTTTTAAAGTTAAATGTGTGTGTGCATGTGTGTGTGTGTGTGTGTGTGTATGTATGTGTGCATGTGTATGTGTGTGTATGTGTGTGCGTGTGTGTGTACATATGTGTGTATGTATGTGTACGTGTGTGTGTGTGTATGTGTGTGTGTGTATTAACAGTATATCAATATGTTCTTTGGCAGAAGGAAATTTTTGCTCTAACAGTAGTCAGATTCTACATGTGTCTCTTTGTCTAATTTGTAAAAATTCTGGTGTTCATTTGTCATAATTGGCTTTCTGTAAGTGCATAAAAACATTATTATATCAATGACTAAGCAGAAAATTCTCATTGTTGTTTAAATTTGATTTTTTAAAATCTACTGTACTTATATTTTGATGTTGATATTCTTACATGTGTGGTTAGATAGTGTGTGTGATGGTAGGAATAAGAATGTTCCCCCTCTACACATTCAGATATGTAAATGCTTTATCATTAGGAAACAACATTAATTTAAAAGGATTAGGGAATACAGCCTAGATTGTCATTGGAGGTGGGTTTTGGGGTTTCCAAAAGCTCAACTCAACTCCAGTGTCTCCTCCAGCCTCAGATATAAATATAAAACTCTCATATAATTCCCTGTGCCATGCCTAAATATGTGCTGCCATGTTTCCCACCATGGTGATAATGGGCTAAACCTCCGAAACTGCATGTAAGCACCAATTAAATGCTTTTTTTTTGTAAGACCATCTTTGGTCATGGTGTCCTTTCATAGCAAAAGAGTACACACTAAGTCAGTAGTCCCAAATGTTCACGTGTGTTTGGACAGTGTCACAAGCTAAATATATAACTCCCAGATTTAGTGTGACTATATGGGTAGTAAGTGCAAAGATATTTTGTCCTCCCCTCCACCTTTTAGGTTATAGAAATGTGTCAACGACTTAGTTTTCCATGTTGGTTCTGATGATCTGAACACAGGACGCCATGCTGCTCTGCAAGAAGTTTTCTACCTCAACCTCTCTCCAAACGTTTGTTTGTTTTTATATTTTTTGTTTTGAAGACATAGTTTTATTCTATAGTCCAAACTGACCTTGAAATTGCTGGCCAAGCCAGTCTGACATTATATTTCTGATAATCCTTCCATGATTATTTGAAGGTGTTGTGATTACAATCAGGCAAATTTCAAAACTCTCTAATGCTATATAAGAAGTTGGTTTTCTTCTATTTTCCTTACACATTTAATATTAATTAATATTTATCTGCAACTATGTCAAGAAATTTACCCTAAGGAGTTTTGACATCTGTTCTTGATCAATGAATGCTAAAATAACTAAGAGGTTGTGAGCACCTGTATCTTATTTTAGAAATATGAAAATTATTCCATTTATAAATTCAGAGGAACTTACAAAATTTACACAGCCAACTACCAGAGTGTACACTTGAACCTACTTATGTCTGAACATAGAGCCCAAGAAGTGAAAAACACAGAGATTTATACTGTTTTCAAATGAATAACTGACCTAAAAACTAAGATTTCACCTGGATAACCCTTATCAGCTATTTTGTCACAGTAATTCATTGTCTTTTATAAATATAGGGCTAAAATTGGTATAATAGAACTTCCCCTGTTAATTTTGGCCTTTAGCCAAGAAAGGATGTAAATGATTCAATTTCTGCTTTAGATCCAGAAATAGTTACAGGTCTTATAAAGAACTGAAGAAGTTCAGTGCCTAGCACACAGATGCAATATTCTGATGTCAGTGAGATAAATTATGATGGAAAATTATGGAGTGTGTATTTTAAAATAAGAATGTTTCCAAAAATACAAATTATCTCATTTATTATTCAATGGTGTATCAAATAGCCACACAATATTCTACAAGATCTTTTATGTTAAAAAGAAGATGGATTTTTCTAGCAAAAAAAAATTTTCATTGAAAAAGCATCCATTACTTCTACAACTCTTATATAACAGCAACCAAAGCTGAGCCTTGCTTTATAGAGAATTTACCTTGAGTACACTTGTTCTATTTTTCCTTTCTTGGAAGAAGCAGATTTTTATCAAATCTAAGCATTCTCTGAGAAGTAGTTTAAAGCGTCATCACAACCCGATTTGCATTTTTGTTTCTGTTCTGAAGAGTCTCAAGTACATAACTGAGGATAATTTGTTTCACATTCAGAATTTAGTCTTCTGAAGGAAGCATAGCAGGTAAATTGTCTGTAAAGCAAGGCTTCTATATCTTATTTTAGAAATATGAAAATTATTCCATTGACAAATTCTGAGGGACTTACAAAATTTATACAGCCAATTACCAGAGTGTACACTTGAACCTACTTATGTCTGAACATAGAGCCAAAGAAGTGAAAAACACAGATACTTGTATTTTTTTCAAATGAGTAACTGACCTAAAAACTAAGATTTCACCTGGATAACCCATGTCAACTATTTTGTCACAGTAATTCATTGTCTTTTACAAATACAGGGCTAAAATGGGTATAATAGAACTTCCCCTGTTAAACTTGGCCTTAGCCAAGCCATGTTGAAGAAAGGATGTAAATGATTCAATTTCTACTTTAGATCCAGAAATAGTTCCAGGTCTTATAAATCATAAGTACACTTGTTCTATTTTTACTTTCTGGGAAGGAGCAGATTTTTAGCAAACCTAAGAGAAGTAGTTTCAGAGCATTATCACAACCCGATTTGCATTTTTTTCTGTTCTGTAGAGTCTCAAGTACTATGATTTAATATCAGAACATTTATAATTCTGGGTTTAGGTATTAGAAGGGCTAATTGTCTTGGTAGCAAAATTAAATGGAAGTCTTTCTTAACACATTCTCTGTATAACCCTGGCTACACGGGAACTCGTATTGTAGACCAGGGTGGCTTTGAACTCAGAGATCTTCCTTCTTCTGCCTCCCAAGTGATGGAGTTAAAGCCATGTGTTACCACATCCTAGTATTTGATAATATATTCTGAGTTTTTTCCCTGCAATTTCAGTGAGCTGAAAACAAGAATTCAAAGAAAAGAGAAAAGTAAAACTATAAACAATAGACAGTATTCAATGGAATGACATCTGCCTCAAAACTAAATTGATATCTTAATTTCTACTGCATTTGTACATGACCTCATCTCAGAGAAGGAAAAGATGGCTTTGGCAATAAAATTAAGCTTTGGATATTGAGATGGAAATACATATCTGTGCGTCTTAAATCCAGTAATAAACATACTTAAAAGAGAAAAACAACAGCTGTGCAGTACAGAATGTATCATAGAGATGGGAGCAAAAGTTGTTACCAAAGGCCACAAGCCCATAGTCACATCAGCTACTAGACCCAAGAAGAAGCAATGGAGGATTCTATGTAAAGAGGCTTTGAAGGGAGCAAGGCATTTCTGATTAGCAGGACTATGGATTTCCCAGTCTTTCAAACTCTGAAAGAATAAATTCTTGTTGTTTTAAACTGTAATGTCACTGGAACTTTGATGACATCCTTAAGAAATATATACATTGCTTACTTCTTTAGTGTTGTTGTAAAACAATATCAAGAGAACATGAAAATAGAATAATACAATAATATTCCTTCTTGCTTGTACTTATGTTTTTAATTATTAGTATTTTACTTATTCTCTTTATAACCAGCTCACTGCCCGCCTCTTAGTAACCCCCTCCCATAATCCTTCCCCAATCCTCTTTTCCTTGGAGTAGGTGCCCTTTCTGAATATTTCCCACAACTTGGCACTTCAAGTCTCTGCAAAGTTAGGTATTTCCTCTCAAACTGAGGCTAGACAAGGCAGCCCAACTAGTAGAACATCTCCCATGGACTGGCAATAGATTTTGGGATAACCTCCATTCCAGTTGTTCAGGACCCATGTAAAGGCTAAGCTATACATCTGCTACATGTGAGTGGGGAGGCCTAGTTCCAACCCATATATGTTCTTTTGTTGGTGGTTCAGTCTAAGAAAGCCTCCAATGGTCCAGGTTAGTTGACTTTGTCAGTCTGTGGAGTTCCTATCCCCATCTGGGCTGGCAGTCTTTCCTATTCTTCCATAAGAGTCCCTCAGCTCCATCCATTGTTTGGTTGTGAGTGTCTGCATCTGTCTGAGTTACCTTCTGGTGGAGCCTCTCAGAAGACAACTTGCTCCTGTCTATGAGTATAAAAGTCTATCATTAGTACTGTTTGGAATGGGACCCATGGGATGGGTCTCAAGTTGGACTGGTCATTGGTTGGACATTCCCCTAGTTTCTGCTCCATCCCCTATTCCTGCATTTCCTATAAAAAGGATAAATTTTGAGATGAATGTTTTGTGGGTAGGTTGGTGTCTTTATTACTCCACTGAAGTTCATGTCTGGCTAAAGGAGATGGCCTCTTCAAGTTCTACATCCCAAATGGAGTGAGGCACAGCTAAGTTTACATTCATTGATTCTTGGGTCCCACCTTTATACTAGGTATCTGTATCATCCTGAAGACACTCCCACCCAGCACCTCATCTCTGTCAGGTGAATACTTCCATTCATTTTCAGGGCCATCTTTCCATCTTTCCTGTCCTTCTGCACACCTGACCCTGAACCCACCCCCTTTCCTTACCCACATCTTCTCCCACTGAATTCTTTCCCTCCATATGTCTCTTATGAGTATTTTATTCCCTCTTCAAAGTAAAATTCAAACATCTTTGCTTGGGTCTTCCTTCTTGTTTAGATTTTTTGTGTCTGTGGAGTATAATATGGTAACTTTATTTTTTTGGCTAATATCCACTTATAGGTTGAGTATATACCACATGTCCTTTGGGACTAAATTACCTCACTCAGGATCATATTCTCGAGTTCCATACATTTGCCTTCAAAACTCAGGATGTCTTGGTTATTAGTACCTAAATTGTATTCCATTGTGTAGTATAACACATTTTTAAAAATCTATTCTTCATTTGAGGGACATTTAGGTTGTTTTCAGGTTGTGACTATTATGAACAAACTTGTTAGGAACACAGTAGATCTGGTGTCTTTGAGGAATGTTGAACCATCTTTTGAGTATACGCATAGCCATGGTGTAGTTGGGTCTTGAGGTAGAACTATTCCCAGCTTTTTGAGAAACTGCCCAATTGGTTTCCAGAGTAGCTGTACAAGTTTTCACTACTGCCAGCGCTGAAGAGGTGTTCCCCTTTCTCCACATCCTTACACCAGCATGTACTATCCCCTGAGGTTTTTGTTGTTGTTTTTTTATTTGTTTGTTTGTTTTTTAATTTTAGCCATTCTGATGGGTATAAGATGCAACTTCAGAGATACTTTCATTTGAATTTCCCAGATGACTAAGGACTTTGAACATTTCTTTAAGTGCTTTTGGGCCATTCTAAATTCCTCTGTTGAGAATTCTCTATTTAGTTCTATATACCATTTTTAAATTGGGTTATTTGGAGTTTTGGTTCCTAACTTCTGAGTTCTTTTTAAATTTTGGATATTACACATCTGTCAGATGTCAGTTCATGGATGATCCTTTTCCAATTTGTGGGCTGCCAATTTGCGCTACGATGTCCTTTGCCTTACAAAAAATTTGCAGTTTTGTGTGGCACCTACCAATTATCAATTGTTGATCTTAGAGTCTGAGCCATTAGTGTTCTGTTCAGAAACTTGCCTCCTTTACCAATGTGTTCAAGGTTGCTTCCCACTTTCTCTTCTCTGAGATGATTTAGTTTACCTGGTTTTATGTGGTGTTCCTTGATTCACTTAGACTTGAGTTTTGTACAGGATGATAAATATGCATCTATTTTCATTCTTCTACATGTAGACTTCCAGTTAGTCCAGCACCATTTGTTGAAGATGATTCTATGTGTATTGAAGTCATTTCTGGTTTTTATATTCAAAGGGAGGGATATAAGAATTTATGTATGTGAATTAAATGTAATTAAAGACTCACATAAATTAATATAATCCTAATTGAGAATATATATATAGTATAACCCATATGTATCCTTGTATCATCATGGACTGTTATGGATTACTGTTTGTATTTTCTGCTGCCTCAAGAGGGGTGCCCTGATGAGGAATAGATCATGTACTCAGGTGAGATCAGGTGAAATCTTAATTTTTGGATAAGACCTGTGATTGGTCAGTAGAAGGAAAAGGCAGAGCTGAAAACTTTAGAGAGGGAAAAAGAAAAGAAAACAAAAGAAAAGAAACATGGGCAATACAGAGGATGAACGAAGCTGGTGGAAGATGATGATTAACCAGAACCACATGGCCTGAAAAAGCTGCAGGTAGCTAGGGATTTCATAGGCAATCTAGTATTATAGGGTGTATTTTCCCAATTTAGGTGTACAGCTTGTATTTGTATCAATTGAGTCTTGTGTTCTTGGAACAGGCATTTTGGGGTTGGAGATTGACTGTTATAAATCTGGCTGGTATATTAAAAGTCTCTAGAGTTATCATTTCACTGAGGTAAGAGGATTTGACTAAGCAGTATATGGCCTTCTGCAGGCCAGTAATGGGGGTAGATGGTCTGCGAAGTGCAAGTGGCTTGGCAGCATGCTGGCTGCTGGAACCAAGACAAGATTGTTTGAGTCTGGCCATGGGTGTAGGCAGGACTGCAAATGCTATCAATTAGCTGGATTTAGCATGGCTCCTTTTTAAAACTACACCAAGATCTTTACCAATCCTGCATCCAATATATACAAAGAACTCAAGAAGTTAAACTCCAATGAATCAAATAACCCTATTAAAAATGGCATAGAGAACTAAAGACAGAATTTTCAACTGAGTAATATCAAATGGCCAGGAAACACCTAAAGAAATGTTCAACATTGTGGATACTCTGTTCCTTCTTAAAAGGAGAAACAAAATACCCATGGAATGAGTTTCAGAGACAAACTATGGAGGAGAGACTGAAGGAAGGACAATCCAGAGACTGCTCCACCTAGGAATCCTTCCCATATTCAATCATCAAATCCAGACACTATTGTGGATGCCACTGAGTGCTGGCTGACAGGAGCCTGATATAGCTATCTCCTGAGAGGCTCTGACAGTACCCGACTAATACAGAAGTAGAGGCTCACAGCTATCCATTGCCTGAATAGAAGGTCCCCAGTGAAAGGACCCAAGGAACTGGAGGGTTTGCAGCCCCTTAGGACGAACAACAGTATGAACTAACTAGTACCCTCAGAGCTCCCAGGGACAATACGACCAACCAAACAGTACACATGGTAGGACTAATGGCTCCAGTAGCATATGTAGCTGAGGATGACCTAATCAGTTATCAAAGGGGGGAGAGACCCTTGGCCCTGTGAAGGTTCTATGCCCCAGTGTAGAGGAATACCAGGGCCAGGAAGCAGGAGAGGGTGGGTTGGTGAGCAGGGGGAGGGGGAAGGAAGGAACAGGGTTTTTTGTTTGTTTGTTTGCTTTTGTTTTTGTTTTTTTTCTTTTTTTCCTTATTTTATTTTTTAATTTGTTTTCAGGGGAAACTGGGAAAGGAGATATATGATGTGTAAATAAAGAAAATGTCTAATAAAACATTAAAAAAAGAGAAATGTTCAACATCCTTAGTCATCAGGGAAATATAAATCAAAACAATGATGAGATTCCACATCACAACAGTCAGAATGGCTAAGTTGTCAGCAGATGCTGGCCAAGATGTGGAGAAAGAGGAACACTTCTTCAATGTTCCTGGGATTGCAAGCTGGTACAACACCTCTGGAAAGCAGTCTGTCAGTTCCTCAGAAAATTGGACATAGTACAACCTGAGGACCCAGCTGTACCATTCTTGGGCATATACTCAAAAGATGTTCCAATATATAACAAGGACACATGCTTCACTATGTTCATAGCAGCCTTAATAATAATAGCCAGAAGCTGGAAAGAACCGAGATGTCCCTCAACAGAGGAATGAATACAGAAAATGTGGTACATTTACACAATGGAATACTACTCAGATAATAAAAAACAATGAATTTATGAAATTCTTAGGAAAAAAGATGGAACTAGAAACTATCATCCCAAGTGAGATAACCCAGTTGCAAAAGAACACACATGGGATGCACTCACAATAAGTGGATAGTAACCCAAAAGCTTGGAATACCCAAGATACAATTCACAGACCACATGAAGCTCAAGAATAAGGAAGACCAAAGTGTGAGTGCTTTGGTCCTTCTTAGAAAGGGAACAAACTGCTCACAGAAGCAAATATGGAGACAAAGTGTGGAGCAGAGACTGAAGGAAAAGCCATCCAGAGACTAGCCCACCTGGGGATACATACCATATACAGACATCAAGCCTTGTGGATGCCAACAAGTGCTTGCTGACAGGAGCCTGATACAGTTGTCTTCTGAGAGACTCTGCCAGAGCCTTACAAATACAGAGGAAGATGCTTGAAACCAGCTATTGGATTGGTCATGGGGTCGTTGATGGAGAAGTTAGAGAAAGGACTGAAGGAGCTGAAGGGTTTTGCAACCCATAGAAAGAACAACAATATCAACCTACCAGATGCCCCAGAGCTCCCAAGGGACCAAATCCCCAACCAAGGAGTACACATGGAAGGGCCCATGGCCCCAGACACATACATAGTAGAGGATGACATCAATGAGAGGAAAAGCCCTTGGTCCTGTGAAGGCTTGATGTCCTAGTATAAGGGAATTTGAGGGTGGGGAGGTGGGAGTGGATGGGTGGGTGGGTGTTGGAACACCCTCATAGATGCAGGGGGAGAGAGGGTGCGGGAGGGAGTTTCCAATGTGGTGGGGACTGGGAAAGGGGATAACATTTGAAATGTAAATAAATAAAATGTCCGAAAGAGGAGAAAGAAAAATAAACCACACCCTATAATGGACTCTCTTCAAAGTGTGCCATTAAAATCACAAATTGTTAAATAAATCTTTATTGATTTATTCTAAGAGTATACAGTAGGGTCAGTAGATACTAAAGTAAATCACTTTATACATTTCTACCACTCAATGTAGAATAGCAGCATCAATGTTATAAGAATATGATTATTAATGGTGGTTGAGAATTTCTGAATGATTTACTATTTTGAGAAAAACCTTAGGTAGCATCTGATAAATCTGGAATGGGCCTGACAAAAAATGTATAAGATTATATTTTGGATTGTATAAAGTTAAATTTATTTCTTGTCCCTTTAATATTCTGTACTGTTTTGTCCATGTTCAGTTTGCTACATCTAGAGGGAATTATGAATATGTAGGAAGAATTGAGAAGCTAGGAGGTTTTTATCACTAGGAGACAGCAATGATGCTGAATTGTGATTTGGTAGCATTAAAATAAGTGTCATGATGGCTCATTACTGAATTTGCTTGAGTTTGAGAAATGGATATCACTTGTTCTAAATTTTACCTTATTATTAACCCAAGTAATCTGATATCATTGCATATAGTAGGTTGATTTTGGTGCCATTTAATTAAAAGACACACAATGAGATTAGTATATAGTTAAGTTATATACACATTTGTAAAACTAATGTCAGACATAATAAAAGCAAATGGTCTCATTTGTCATCATGAAAAAATGCTATTATCATATTGCAGAATGTGAAATAGAATTAATACTTTCAGCTTATTGTCATATCTTTTAGGCTATAAGACCTGTCTTGGTTTTACAGCAGAAAAAAAATTGCTTTGGATACTAATACCTTGAGATTGCCTAATTAAGTCTGAGTTTACAAAATAAATGTATTATGGAAGGAAGACCTTTGATTTATTATTCAGTAAAATTTCTTCATTTAACCAATAGAAAAACTACTATGCTTAAGAATTGAATAAATATCTCTAAACTCATATTGCAATATAGAATCATTCGCATTTACCTTAGCATCAAACTATAAATTTGTCATGAAGTAAAGTTAACGTATTCTATGGTTGTGAATGATAAAATTATATGTGTTTCAAAAATGAGACAAACTATTTGTATGTGAGAAGAAAAATCAAGAAGAGTAAATTATTATAAATCCAAAACAATTAAACACAAAAAAGCCACAAGAGACATATATGTGTGTGTGCTTGTATGAATGTGTGAGTGTGTGTACGAATGCGTGAGTGTGTGTATGTGTCTTGAATAGGTATATTGCATATGTGTATGTACATTTCTTATGTATATTGCACATATTTGTATGTGTGTATATATACATATATATTGTTATTCTTATCATTCAGCATAATTTACACTGCTAGTGGTTTTTGTCTATGTTCTTGAGATCTGATTTATGTCTGTGACTCTACCAATGAAAACAATGTTAGCTCTGTCCCAAAGAAAATGAAAATATATACAATTCTTAAAAAAGGTAATTTAATAAGTAGAAATATAGAAAAATGCTATAATAGAATAAAATACAAGACAGTTCATCCTGGGCAGTTGAAGAAAGACAATCTAGAGTTGGTGACTCTAATTTTGAAATAGAGGAATAGATCTTAGGTAGAGAAATACATTGATATAGAAGACATTTTCAGGGAAGAAATGTTTATGCAATGTGTAGTAAGTGGACACTTGAGAAAATTGGCCCTTATAGACTGAATTAGGAAGCACAGTCATTACAAGTAAGTAGTAGTGGACACTGACAAAACTGTGTTAAAGCAGAAAACCTGTCCAATTATATTTTAGAGAATTATTTTGTAAGTAATAAAGAAAATACACTTAAAGAGAAAGACACATGGTCAGAAAAGTCTAAGAAATAGAGAAAAGTACATAGGTTTAAACAAAAAGAAAAATGAGAAACAGGTCAAAGTTTGGTAAATGAGGTAAAATTCTTAAATAGCTTCATTTTTGGTAACATATAAATCAAAAGATAGCAGCAGTCACTTAGATGCAGCATTTGAGAAGGAAAAACACGTAGTATGATATGTAATAAGTTCATTTGTATCACCAGTTTAAAATGCTTTGTGGACATTCAAACTGGAATGTTTTGCAAAATTAAAATAGTTATTATATAAGCAGGCATATGATTATAATAGTCACAGAATAAGCACAGGTTGAAGATCCAAATTTGTGTACCCATCCTAGTGGGGCTAGCGTAAAGGGCAGAAAACTAGGATTGCTCATGGTAAGGTGTAGAAATTGATTTACAGAGATTCAAAGAAGCAATTCAATATGTGCCAAAGATTGAGGGCAAAAAAAAAAATTAGATTGTGGATGATTGTAGAGAAAATTCAATGCTGAGAAATTGCTAGGGAATGGTAGGAATTTCAAAGAAAAATGAAGGATGCCTGACAGAGAACCAAGCAGGTTGGCCACATAACTTCCTCTGTTTCACTATGCCAAATCTGCACTCTAGCCCCAAGTACTGAAACAGAACACTGGCTTTGTTCATTGGTGTCCACATCTCCTGGGAATCCCATAAACAATCTCTCATAATCTCCTTTCTCTACTCATTGCTGTATCCTAGACTCCAAATCCAGCAAAAATGCCCAGCTAACCTAAGGGCCACATCTCCCAGTGCAACAAGTAGGCTAAAGGCAGAGCCACACCTCTAACATTGTTCCTGAGGTTTAAGACTCCCAGGTTTCATCCCAAGGTCTGTAATTGATCACCTGCTGTGGTCTCTTTCTTCATTGCCCCCATTTCAAAGGGATCAAAAAGATCTTCTCTTCTCACCTTCTTCCTTGAACTCATCTTAATTATTCAGTTTCTAACATTTGTGAACACAAAAGCTGAACAGACCAGCAAAACAGGTAATACATACCCATCATACTCTGAAAACCCAGTGAAGTAACCAAGGAAAAAAACATCACTCAACAAAAACAGAACTCAGAACCTATACCTTCAATCACTTCAAATAAGGATATGGAGATGCCAGCATACTGACGCAATAAACAACATCCAAAGCAATGTCTCCAGCAGAGCCAGTTATTACACCACAGCAATTGTTGATTATTCTACCATTCCTGAAGCATAAGTAAAGGATCTTAAAGCAGCAGTTTTCAATATGACACATATCCTTAAAAAGAAAATAAATAAATCCTTTACATTTTTTTCAGAAAGATTGTTCCAGTCTCCATTTGCACCCGGGAGCTGCGACTGTACACGGAAGAAACCAGAAGAGAGCTCGTTTACAAAAGTGCTCTCACTCCTGGACTCAGAGGTGAGATTGACACTTTGGCTCCAATAACTGTCCAAAGCATGACCAGCCAGAAGCACACAGGGCACAGGAACAGTGGAGCAGCTGAGAAAGAATCCTTCTGGTCTCCATCTGCACCCAGGAGCTGAGGCTGTTGCACAGCCCTCTGTACACAGGACCTGCCAGGAAAGAGCTGGTCTCCCAGGAGTTCTGATAAAGGCTTACAGGCCCACAGAAGGGATAAACTCTAGCCAGGGACAGCAAGACCAACTAATACCAGAGATAACCAGATGGCAAAAGGCAAGTGCTAGAACCTTACCAACAGATACCAAGAATACTTGGCTTCATCAGAACCCAGTTCTCCTACCACAGCACGTCCTAGATACCCCACCACACTAGAAAAAAAACCTAGAATTGGATTTAAAATCACATCTCATGATGCTGATAAAGGACTTTAAGGACATAAATTACTTCCTTAAAGAATTACAGGAAAACACAACCAAACAGGTAAAAGAATTGAACAAAACCATACAGGATCTAAAAATGGAAGTAGAAACAACAAAGAAATCACAAAGGGAGACAACTCTGGACATACCAAACCTTGGAAAGAGATAAGGAGTCATAGATGTAAGCATCATCAACAGAATACAAGTGATAGAAAAGGTAATCTCAGGGGCAGAAGATATCACAGAAAATATTGACACAACAGTCAAAGAAAATGAAAAATGGAAAAAAGCTCCTAAACCAAAATATTCAGGAAATCCAGGGCACAATGAGAAGACCAAACCTAAGGATAATTGGTATAGAAAAGAGTAAAGGTTTCCAACTTAAAGGGCAAGTAAATATCTTCAATAAAATTATAGAAGAAAACTTCCCTAACCTAAAGAAAGAGATACCCATGAACATACAAGAAGCCTACAGAACTCTAAATAGATTAGACCAGCAATGAAATTCCTCCCATCACATAATAGTCAAAACACCAAATGCACAAAACAAAGAAAGAATATTAAAAGCAGTAAGGGAAAAAAGTTCAAGTAACATATAAAGGCAGACCTACCAGAATTATACAAGACTTCTCACTAGAGACTATGAGAGCTAGAAGACCTTGGACAGATGTCATACAGATCCCAAGAGAACACAAATGCCAGCCCAGGATACTATACCCAGAAAAATTCTCAATGAACATAGATAGATAAATCAAGATATTCCATGGCAAAAACAAATTTACACAATATCTTTCCACAAATCTAGCCTTCAAAGGATAATAAATGGAAAATTCCAACATAGGGAGGGAAACTACACCTTAGAAAAAACAAAAAAATAATCTTTTTTAACAAACCAAAAAGAAGATAGGCATGTAAACATAATTCTACCTCTAACAACAAAAATAACAGCAAGCAACAATCACTTTTCCTTAATATCTCTTAATATCAATGAGCTCTATTCTCAAATAAAAATCCTAGACTAACAGACTACATATGTAAATAGGACCCAGCATTTTGCTGTATACACGAAACCCACCTCAGTGACAAAGATAGACACTACCTCAGAGTAAAGGGCTGGAAAAAAATTTCCAAGCAAATGGTCCTAAGAAACAACTGTAGTAGTCATTCTAATATCAAATAAAATCAACTTTCAACCTAAAATTTTCAAAAAAGATAAGGAGGTAAACTTCATACTCACAAAAGAAAAATCCATCAAGAAGAACTCTCAATTCTGAACCTTTAGGCTTTGAATGCAAGGGCATCTACATTCATAAAAAACAACTTTACTAAAGGTCAAAGCACACACTGTACCTGACACAATAATTTTGGGAGACTTCAAAAGCTTACTTTCATCAATTGACAGATCATGGAAACATAAACTAAACAGACACACACTGAAACTAATAGAAATTATGAAACAAATTGATTTAACAGATATCTATAGAACATTTTATCTTTTTTATTGTAAAGTTCCTTTCTTCTTTCTTTTTTTATTATTTATTTTTCTTACTTCATTAGATATTTTCTTTATTTACATGTCATACAATATCTCCTTTCCCAGTTTCCCCTCCAAAAAACCCCAAAAAGCAAAACAAACAAACAAAAAATCCCAAAAAACAACAACAAGAACAAACACCTGTTCCCTCCCCGGTAGCCCTGCTCGCCATCCCACCATCTTCTGCTTACTGGCTGTGGCATTCCCCTACACTGAGGCATAGAACCTTGACAGGACCAAGGGCCTCTCCTCCCATTGATGACCAACTTGACCATCCTCTACTATACATATGCTTCTGGAGCAATTAGTCCCACCATGTATACTCTTTGGTTGGTTGTTTAGTTCTGGGAGCTCTGAGGGTACTAGTTAGTTCATATTGTTGTTCGTCCTAAGGGGCTACAAACCCTTCAGCTCATTGGGTCCTTTCTCTAGCTCTTTCATTGGGGACCCTGTACTCAGTCCAATGGATGGCTGTGAGGCTCTATTTCTATATTAGTCGGGTACTGTCAGAGCCTCTCAGGAGATAGCTATATTTAGTCTGGCTTGTCCTTCCTTCAGTCCCTGCTCCATAGTTAGTCTCAGCAATTCCTTCCATGGGTGTTTTGTTCCCCCTTTTAAGAAGGAATGAAGTGTCCACATTTTGGTCTTCCTTCTTCTTGGGTTTCTTGTGGTCTGTGGATTGTACTTCATAAATTCTGATCTTCTGGGCTAATATCCACTTATCAGAGAGTGCATACTATGTGTGTTCTTTTGTGATTGGGTTACCTCACTCAGGATGATATTCTCCAGAGCTATCAATATCCCTAAGAATTTCATAAATTCGTTGTTTTTAATAGCTGAGTAGTATTCCATTGTGTAAAGATACCACATTTTCTGTATCTATTCTTCTGTTGAGGGATATCTAGGTTGTTTTGAGTTTCTGGCTGTTACAAATAAAGCTGTTATGAACATGGTGGAGCATGTGTCCTTATTACATGTTGGAGCATCTTCTGGGTATATGCCCAGGATTGGTATAATTGGGTCCTCTGGTAGTACTATGCCCAATTTCCAGAGGAACAGCCAAACTGATTTCCAGAGTGGTTGTACCAACTTGCAATCCCACCAGCAATTAAGGAGTGTTCCTCTTTCTCTACAACCTTTCCAGCATCTGCTGTTACTTGAGTTTTTTATCTTAACCATTCTGACTGGTGTGAGGAGGAATATCAGGGTTGTTTTGATTTGCATTTCCTTTATGACTAAGGATTTTGAACATATTTTTAGGTGCTTCTCAGCCATTCGGTATTTGTCAGTAGAAAATCCTTTGTTTAACACTGTACTCCATTTTTAAATAGGATTATTTGTTTCTCTGGAGTCTAACTTCTTGAGTTCTTTGTATATATTGGATAATAACCTTCTATCAGATATAAGATTCATAAAGATTTTTTCCCAACTTGTTGGTTGCCATTTTGTCTTATTGACAGTGTTATTTGCCTTGAAAAATCTTTGCAACTTTATGAGGTCCCATTTGTCAATTCTTGATCTTATAGCAGAAGCTATTGGTGTTCTGTTGAGGAAATCCTCTCCTGTGCCTATGTGCTCAAGGCTCTTTCCTACTTTCTTTTCAATTAGTTTCACTGTATCTGCTTTGATGTGGAGGTTCTTGATCCACTTGGACTTGAGCTTTGTACAAAGAGATAAGAATGGATCAATTTGCATTCTTCTATATGCTAACCACCAGTTGAGCCAGCACCATTTGTTGAAAATGCTGTCCTTTTTCCACTGGATGGTTTTAATTCCTTTCTCAAAAATCAAGTGACCATAGGTGTGTGGGTTGATTTCTGGGTCTTTAATTCTATTCTATTGATCTACCTGCCTGTCACTGTACCAATACCATGCAGTTTTTATCACAACTGCTCTGTAGTACACCTTAAGGTCCAGGATAATGATTCCACCAGTGGTTGCTTTATTGTTGAGAATAGTTTTCCCTATCCTGGGTTTTTTGCTATTCCAGATGAATTTGCAAATTGCTCTTTCTAAGTCTGTGAAGAATTGAGTTGGGATTTTGTTGGGGATTGCATTGAATCTGTATATTGCCTTCGGCAAGATGGCCATTTTTACTATATTAATCCTGCCAATACATGAGCGGGAGAGATCTTTCCAACTTCTGAGATCTTCTTCAATTTCCTTCTTCAGAGAGTTGAAGTTTTTGTCAAAGAGATCTTTTACTTGCTTAGTTAGAGTTACACCAAGGTATTTTATATTATTTGTAGCTATTGTGAAGGTTATTGTTTCCCTAATTTCTTTCTCTGCCTCTTTATCCTTTGTGTAGAGGAAGGTTACTGATTTGCTTGAGTTAATTTTATATCCAGCTACTTTGCTGAAGTTGTTTATCAGGTTTAGGAGCTCTCTGGTGGAATTTTGGGGGTCACTTATGTATACTATCATATCATGAACAAATAGAGATAATTTGACTTCTTTCTTTCCAATTCATATCCATTTGACCTCCTTTTGTTGTCTAATAGCTCTGGCTAGGAATTTAAGTACAATATTGAATTGGTAGGGAAAGAGTGGTCAGCCTTGTATAGTCCCTGATTTTAGTTGGATTCCTTCAAGTTTCTCTCCACTTAGTTTGATGTTGGCTACTAGTTTTCTGTATATTTCTTTTACTATGTTTAAGTATGGGCCTCGACATCCTCATCTTTCCAAGACTTTTATCATGAAGGGATGTTGGATTTTGTCAAATGCTTTCTCAGCATCTAATGAGATCATCATGTTTTTTTCTTTGAGTTTGTTTATATTGTGAATTCTGTTGATGGATTTCTGTATACTGAACCATCCCTGCATCCATGAGATGAAGCCTACTTGATCATGATGGATTATTGTTTTGATGTGTTCTTGGACTCAGTTTGCAAGAATTTTATTACTATTTTTGGATTGATATTTATAAGGGAAATTGGTCTGAAGTTTTTTTTCTTGGTTAGAATTTTGTGTAGTTTAAGTATAGGAGTAATTGTGGCTTCATAGAACAAATTGGGTAGTGTACTTTCTGTTTCTATTTTGTGGAATAATTTGAAGAGTATTGATATTGGGTCTTCTTTGAAGGTCTGATAACACTCTGCACTAAACCCATCTGGTCCTGGGCATTTTTGGCTTGGAAGACTATTAATGACTGTTTCTACTTCATTAGCAGATATGGGACTGTTTAGATCGTTGATCTGATCTTGATTAATTTTGGTACCTGGTATCAGTCTAGTGGAAATCCTGTCTCCAGGGGGTGTTCTAGCCCCAGGAATCAGGAGGGATGATTGATCCAGAGCCATCTGCACCCAGGTTGTGGAGAGGAGAGCTGATCTCCCAGAAGTGCTGTCACAGGCTTACAGACCCACAGAAGGAACACGCTCCAGCCAGAGACAGCAAGAACATCTAACACCAGAGATCAACAGATGGTGAAAGGCATACGCAAGTATCCTACCAATAGAAACCAAGACTACCTGGCTACCTGGCTTCATCAGAACCTTGTACTACCACCACAGCAAGTCTTGTATATCCTAAAACACCTGAAAAAGCAAGATTTGGATCTAAAATCATATCTCATGATGGAGATAGATGAATTCAAGAAGGACATGAATAACTCCCTTAAAGAAATACAGAACACAGGTAAAGAGGTACAAGCCCTTAAAGAAGAAACAAATAAAAATCCCTTAAAGAATTACAGGAGATCACGAGTAAACAAGTAGAAGCCCTTAAAGAAGAAACACAAAAATCCCTTAAGGAATTACAGGAAAGCACAAACAAACAGGTAAAGGAATTGAACAAAACTATCCAGGACTTAAAAATGGAAGTAGAAACAATTAGGAAACCACAAAGAGAGGAAACATTGGAGATAGAAAACCTAGGAAAGAAGTCAAGAGCCATAGATGCAAGCATCACCAACAGAATACAAGTGATAGAAGAGAGAATCTCAGGTGCAGAAAATAACATAGAAAACATTGACAGAACAGTCAAAGAAAAGGCAAAATGCAAAAAGCTCCTAAGCTAAAACATCCAGGAAATCCAGGACACAATGAGAAGACCAAACCTAAGGATAATAGGTATAGAAGAGAGTGAAGACTTCCAACTTAAAGGGCCAGTAAATATCTTCAACAAAATTATAGAAGAAACCTTCCCTAACCTAAAAAAAAAGAAAAGAAAAAGAAATGGCCACAAACATACAAGAAGACTATAGAACTCCAAATAGACTGGACCAGAAAAGAAATTCCTCCTGTCACACAATCGTCAAAACACAAAATATACAAAACAAAGAAAGAATATTAAAAGCAGTGAGGGAAAAAGGTCAAGTAACATATGAAGGCAGACCTATCAGAACTACACCAGACTTCTCACCAGAGACTATGAAAACCAGGAGATCCTGGGCAGGTGTTATATAGAACCAAAGAGAACACAAATGCCAGCCCAGGCTACTATACCCAGCAAAACGCAATTACCAGAGATGGAGAAACCAAAGTATTACATGACAAAACCAAATTTACACAGTATCTTTCCACAAATCCAGCCCTTCAAAGGATAATAAATGGAAAACTCCAACACAAGGAGGGAAAATACATCCCTGAAAAAGCAAAAATGTAATCTTCCAACAAAACTAAAAGAAGATAGCCACATTAACAGAATTCCAACTCTAACAACAAAACTAACAGGAAGCAACAATTACTTTTCCTTAATATCTATTAATATCAGTGGACTCAATTCCCCAATAAAAAGACATAGACTATGAAATTGGGTATGTAAACAAGACCCAACATTTTGTTGCATACAGGAAACTCACATCAATGACAAAGACAGACACTACCTCAGAATAAAAGGCTCGAAAACAATTTCCAAGCCAAAGGTCCCAAGATAAAATCTGGAGTAGCCATTCTAATATCCAATAAAATTGACTTTCACCCTAAAATTGTCAAAAAAGATAAAGAATGACACGTCATACTCATTAAAAGTATGATCTATCAAGGTAAACTCTCAATTCTGAACCTCTATGCTTCAAATGCAAGGGCATTTACATTCATAAAAGAAACTTTAATAAAGCTCAAAGCACACATTGCACCGCACACAATAATAGTGGGAGATTTCAACACCCCACTCTCTGCAATGGACAGGTCATGGAAACAAAAACTAAACAAAGACACAATGTGACTAACAGAAGTTATGAAGCAGATGGATTTAACAGATATCTATAGAACATTTTATCCTAAAACAAAAGGATATACCTTCTTCTCAGCACCTCATGGTTCCTTCTTCAAAATTGACCATATAATAGTTCACAAAACAGGCTTCAACACATACAAGAAGATTGAAAGAATGTCATGCATCCTATCAGATCACCATGGACTAAGGCGTCTCCTTAATAACAACATAAGAATAAAATGCCCACATACACTTGGAAGCTTAACAGAATATTTTATCTTAAAACAAAAGAATATAACTTTTTATGAGTACCTTATTGTACCTCCTCCAAAACTGACCATATAATCGGTCACAAAACAGGCCTCAACAGATACAAGAAGTTTTAATAATGCCCTGCATCCTATCAAGTCACCATGGACTAAGGCTGCTCTTCAATAACAACAAAAACAATAGAAACCCACATTCATGTGGAACTTGAACAACACTCTACTCAATGATCACTTGGTCAAGGAATAAATAAAGAAAAAAATTAAAGATATTTTTAGAATTCAATGAAAATGAAGCTACAACATACCCAATCTTATGGGACACAACAAAAGCAGTGGTAGGTGGAAAAGTATGGGAGAAAGCATACTTCAGACGAATTTCCCTTATGAATTTTGATGCAAAAATATCCAATATAATTCTTGCAAACTGATTCCAAGAAAACATCAAAATTATCATCCAATATGATGAAGTAGGCTACATCCCAGGGATGCAGCGATGATTCAATATAAGGAAATTCATCAATGTATTCCACTATGTAAACAAAATCAAAGAAAAATACTACATGATCATTTCATTAGATGCTGAGAAACCATTTGACAAAATCCAAGACACCTTCATTATAAAAGTCTTAGAAAGAACAGGAATTCAAGACTCATACCTAAACATTGTAAAAGTAATACACAGCAAACCAGTAGCCAACATCAAGCTAACTGGAAAGAAGCATGAAGCATCCCTACAAAAGTCTGGGGCTAGACAAGGCTGCCCACTCTTTCCTCCTAGTAAACACAGGGCTCTAAGTCTTAGCCAGAGCAGTTAGACAACAAGAGGTCAAGTAATACGAATTTGAAAGGAAGAAGTCAAAATATCAGTATTTCCAGATGATATGATAATATACTTAAGTGACCCCTTAAAATTAATCCTCATAAACAACTTCAGCAAAGTGGTTGGATATAAAATTAACTCAAACAAATCAGTGGTCTTTCTCTACTGAAAGGATAAACAGGCTGAGAAAAAAATTTAGAGACATTAGAGAACATTTCAATTACTAGCAACAATGTCCAACACAATGTTCCCAAACTTATAAAAGAAACACTATTACAGCTTAAACAATGAAAAGGGGGTCCTCAATACCCAAGTCTCACCAAGGAACATATCATCTAACCAAAAACTCAAGTGAAACACTGGAGTTATCAGAAACTATAAATCAAATAGACCTAACAGTTATTTACAGAACATATCATCCAAAAAAATAGAATATTCCTTCTACTCTGCATCTCATAGAATTTTCTCCAAAAACTCACCACATACTTAGGTAAAAATCAAGTCTCAACAGTTATATAAAAACTGAAATAACTTCCTATATCATATCAGACATCAATGATTAAAGTTCGTTATTGACAACAGAAAAAGCAGACAACTTACAATCTTATGGAACTTAAACAAGTTATTGCTGAAAAAAAAAAACCTCACACGATTATCTTATTAGATTCAGAAAAGGCCTTTAACAAAAACCAACACCTCTTTATTATTAAAGTCCTGAAAAGTTTAGGGATATAAGAGATAATGTAAACTTAAAAATGGCAGGTATAACAATATTGCCAACAATGTTGCCTATATAGCCAACAGAAAATCAAAAGAACAAAAACTTAAATCAATTTCACTAAAATCAGGAACAAAATAAAGCTGTCCACTCTGTCTGTATGTATTTAATATAGTTCATAAATTTTAGCTAGAGTAATAAGAAAATTAAAATAGATGAAGGGAATATAAATAGGAAATGAAAAAGTGAAAGTACCCTTATTTAAAGAAAATATAATAGTATACATAAGTAACCTTGAGAATTGCACCAGTAAACTGCAAAAGCTAATAAGCAATTTCTGAAAAGTGATTGGACAAAAGTTTAACTAAAAATGTCAGTATCCCTCCTATGAACAAATAAAAAAATGGGCTGAGAAAGAAATGATAGAAAGAAGACCTTTAACAATAGCCTCAAATAATATAAAATATCCTGTGGTAACTTTAACTAAACAAGTGAAAGGCTTGTATAGCAAAAACTTCAAGTCTCTGAAAATAATTGAAGAAATCAAAAGATGGAAAGATCTTTGATGCTCATGGATCAGTAAGATTGACATAGTAAAAATTGCCATTTTACCAAGAGACATCTACAGATTCAATACAGTTTCAGCAAAATTCCAGTATATTTTTATAGCACATGAAAGGACAATTCTCAAATTCATATGGAAAGAAAAATAACTCAAGAAATCTAAATCAGTTCTGGACAATTAAAATACTGAGAAGGAATTACTATCAATAATTGATTTATAGTATAAAAGCTGCATGGTATTAGCATAAAAACAGATACATTGATCAGTCCAATATCTAGATATAAATCCACACTCATCTGTCCATTTGATTTTGATAAAGAAGTCAGAAATATACATTGGAAAAAAGATGCCTTCTTCAACAAATGGTGCTGGTGAAACTGTATATCTGCGTGTAGAAGAATGCAAATGAGTCCATATTTTTCACCTTGCACAAAACTCAAGTCCAGGTAGATCAAAGACCTCATCAAAATCAGATACACTGAGTATGATAGAGAAAAAATGGGGAATAACCTTGAACATTGACATAGGAGATGACTTTCTAAACAAAACACCAATAGTGCATGGCTTTAGATCAGTAGTGAATATATTTGGACTCATGAAACTGAAAATCTTCTGTAAAGCAATTGGACAAAGCAGCCCTTTACAAAATGGAAAAGATATTTTTACTAACTCTACATTTGATAAAGGACTAATATCAAGGTATATAAATAACTCAAGAAACTAGATATCAAAAAAGAAATAATCAATTTTCAAGTGGGGAAATCATCTAAACTGATTCTTCCTAATAGAGAAATTTCAAATAACAGAAACACTTAATGAAATGTTCAATGTTCCTATCCTTTAGACAATGCACATCAAAACTACTTTGAAATTCTATTTTACACCTATCAGAATGTCTAAGACCAATAACACAATGACAATTCATGCTGGTAAGGATATGAACCTAGAGGAATACTCTTTGATTGCTGATGGGAATAAAAACTTGTACAGTCACTGGGGAAACCAATATTGATGTTCCTCTAAAAGGCAGGAATTAATCTATACCACTCTTCAGCATATATCCAAAGAAAGATCCATTGTATCACAAGGACATACTCTCAGCCATGCAGCTGAGATTCATTACAGGTTTATTCATACTAGCCAGAAACTGGAAAAAAAAACCAGTGTCTTTCTAAAGAAAATTTGACAAGTAGACCATGGTACATTTACAGAGTAGACTAATACTCAGTTGTTAAAAATGACATCATAAAATTTCTAGACAAATGGATGGAAGTAGATATAATGCAGACCCAGAATGATACTATAGTATGTCTTAACTTATTAGAGGTTATTAGACATTAAGTAAATGGTAACCAAGGTAAAATTTTTAGACCCAAAGAAGTTAGATGAAGAGGTGATATTTTTTGGGAAAAAGGGATCTCCTTGTGAAGAGGAAATAGAATAGATTTTACAGGCAGACTCTGAGTTGGTGAGTATGGGGGCAGGAGGTCAGGTCAGGAAGAGATGGGGTATAGAAAGAAAGCATAGGGAGAGGTCTAGAATTGGAGGAACATTCTAGGAGTACTGTGGAAATCAGGTACAATGGAAAATTCATGGAATCTATGAAGGTAATCTTAATGAGTACTCCTAGTAATGGGGAATATGGTGTCTCAACTTGCCTTCTATTGTAGTCAAGTGAAATTTGCAGTGATGAGACTATGTCAAATTCAGTTGAGTTGCTGGTCATTGGGCTTCCTATGGAAATCTCCAAAGAACCAAGGATATTGAAAAGACAAAATATTGTTTTCTTCAAACTGACCTCAGGGTCCCATTGCTGAGGACAACACCTACAGAACTCATTGAACTTACAAAAGTAGAGCTGATGCCTACTCTATGTTCTAGTTTCTTCACTGTGGGAACATCCTCTGCAGCCTACTGAAATAGAGAAACATGGATAATGATACAACCACAAAATTTTTACCTACACCCTGTTCTGCATGTATAGTATGTGAGGACAATAGTGGCACATAATTTTTTTGGGTATAGCCAAGAAACATCTGATTTGATCTAAGGTCCATTCCCTGAGAAGGAACCCACACTTGATTCTGCTTTGAGACCCAAGAACAAGAGCCTGAATAGCCCAAGACCTAGGTTAAAGCTAAACACTACTAGTCTTAACAAAAATCAATAAAATGTTTCCTAATTATATTCTGTTATACTCATAGACAAATACCATCATTAGAAAAGCTTCTGACCACAGATGGAAACAAATGCAAAGACCCATAGCTAAATATTATGAGCTATAAGTAGATACACATACACATGCATGCACACACACACACACACACACACACAAAAGTATACATGGATGGATAGATAGATAGATAGATAGATAGATAGATAGATAGATAGATACAGACAGACAGACAGACAGATGGATTGATAGACGACAGATAGATGAGATCCCTCCTTTTGGTGCTCAGATAATCCCATGAACAGAGAGGCAGAAGGAATGTAAGAGCAAGAGGAGATGGAGGAAACTAGCACTGGGACCTCTGAATCAAAGAAACAAGGCACATCTGAGTTCACAGAGACTAAAGAAGGAAGTACAAAGCCTACATAGGTCTACGTCAGGTCCTCTGTGTAAAAATTACAGCTATTAGCTTAGTATTTTTACAGGACTCCTGACTGTCACAAGTAGGTCTCTGTCTCTTATGCCTACACTTGAGAGTCTTCCTCTTGTTGGGTTGCTGCATCCAACTCCAGTAAAACAGTTCTAACTTCATTATTTCATTATATATTATTTTGTCATGTTTGGTTGTTAACCCTTAGAAACTTGTTCTTTTCTAATGTGAGACAGAAAGAGAGTAGATCTGGAGAAGAGGGTGCTAGGAAGATACTTCATGGAAAAGATGGAGAGGAAATTATAATCAAGATATAGTGTATGATAATTGCATTTATTTTTAATAAAAGCTAAAAATAAATTAAAACACAATGACGAGAAAAACACATGGGCTTGTGGTCATCAAGGAACATATTTGTGGGAAATTCAGTGAAAGTTAAATATGTAGTTATTGCTATTTTTATAAACAGTTTAATGGAGTAAATTACATATAAAACAAAACAATATTTCTGTCATGAGTGTTGAAAAATACCATATTTTCTGATCTCTGGAAACATCTAAAATGAAATGAACTGTTTTTTAAAAAATGTATCTGAGTGAACAAAAGACAAAAGGAAAGTAGTAATAGCTCAATAAATATTAATTTTGAAATAATTAAATCATCATAATGAAAACTACATGAAAAATAAAGATGTCCGCCTGAAGCATATGAATGAAAGCAACCATCCTTTGTCCTGTAGATATATGAATGGCTTCATAAGGATGGCAAAATTCCTTTGAATGTACCACTTTGAAGTAAACTTGAGTGTCAAATGTTTGTGGAAAGGATATTTTCTACAGTCATACATCCTCCAATATTTTGACTCAAATCTGAATAATGGGATACTGGTACTTGCTCTATGTTTTCAAAGAATTGAGTTATTTTCCCTATTAATCAAATTATTGAAATTCTGAATCTTATAAAATTGAAGATATGAAGCCCAATCTTGAACATCTACTTGGACACCATAGATCAAGATAGTGAATGTATGCCAAATGCATATACTATCACACTTAATGATAGTCACAACTTTCTCTACCCCCATTCCTTTAATCTATCATCAGATAATCAGAGAATTTTTTTAAAAGATTAAACCAATTGTGGTGATATGAATATGCATGGGCCCATGGAAAGTAGCACTATTAGGAAGGGTTACCTTGTTGGAGTAGGAATCACTTTGTTGGAGGAAGTATGTCATTGTGGGGGCAACCTTTGGTGTTCTATGCTCAAGATCCTCCCAGTGCAGAAGAAAGCCTCCTCCAAGCTGCCTTCAGAATATCATCTACTGCCTTACAATCAAGATGCAGAACTCTCAGCTGCTTCTCAAGGACCCTGTCTGCCTGGATTTTGCCATGTTTCCTACCATGATGATAATGGACTGAAACTTGGAAACTGAAAGCCAGCCCCAATGCGATGTTGTCCTTTATTAGAGTTGTCTTAGTCATAGTGTCTCTTCACAGCAATGAAACCCAAAAAGAGACACAAACATATGGAAGATTAGAGAACTGCAGATTCAATGTAGAAGAACTGTTTCCTAACAATTTGAACAAGTTTTAACACAGCATCCTGATATAAGTATACTTTGTTGGCAGTTATTTACAGCCTGCTTTGTAATGTTATTGACAGTCAAAGATCACCAGACATTTTTAGGAAACTTTAAAGCAATAAATGTACTCAAAATAATTCAAGAAGTTTAAATGAAGTTAAGAAGTATATTATGAAAAGAGTTAAATAAAAATTTTAAATGAAATGACAAATCTTAAACTAAAAATCAAATTACACTACAATTGTCAAGCCTTATGCAAAGAATAAGGAACAAACTAAAGCCTTGTACAATGATAAGATTAGTAACAGAAATACTGAAAATGATGTTGAGAAAACAAAACAAAAAGCAAACATTTCTAAAAAATAACAGGAAGTTTGAGTGTTGATAGTCAACTCAAAAGGTCAATTAAAGTGAAAGGGGAAAGAAAAGATTTATAAGAGCATACGACAAGAGAAAACATTCTGGACTGAAAAATAAACTGCACCACTTAGCCCGAACTGGAAGCTGAACAAGACCAAACTACTTCAACTTTTGAAAAAAAAAACTCTTACATATCAATAAATCTAGGAACAGGAGACACTCATAAAATTGTGTTTAAATGACTAAGAGTTCAAACTAATTTTCCCCCATGAACATTTATTGGCTACTGTGGGATAAATATGGAAAGTGACTGAAGTATATATTTTCTAGAAATGAAAAAGTAAATTTTAAAAAGATGCCATTATTGAAAGACTTGCTAAAAAAGCGCGAGTTCTAGCTGAGAAACTATTGGCAACTGATGGTTCTCAGTGAAGGAAGCACCAATTTTAGTTTAAGTATGCGGCTCTTGATTGAATTCCATTCCTCCGGGGACTATCCTCTATCCATACATACTATGACATTATTAATTGGACTCAGAGAATAAACAAAGGAAAAATGAGGCTGAGAGGATGACTTGGTAGGGTCGTAGGTCTGGCACAGAAATTATCAAAATGCATTGTATACATATACAAAATTCTCAAAAGATAATTAAAAATATTTTCAAGTTATAGCAGATAAAAAAGGGTCTTATAGAATCAAGGCTTTGAACACACACACAATATATGACAAGAGATGATGAAAATTCTAGTTTCTGTAGGAATAAAATGAGTAACGATTCTGGGGAAGATATTTAAAGTATGCCAGCAAATGTGTAACACACACATACACACACACACACACACACACACACACTGTTCTCCATGTAGGCAGATAAACTGTGTAATGTAGTAGCTCCTATTTTTTTAGAGAAATTTGAAAGGGAGTCATACTTTCTTGCTTACTGTTGGGCATTACCACCAGGCAAGATGGTGTTAATAAAGTGTAGGGGGTAACCCATGTCCTGCTAG
The DNA here is from genome assembly GCA_019843815.1 of Montemys delectorum. Classification (NCBI taxonomy): domain Eukaryota; kingdom Metazoa; phylum Chordata; class Mammalia; order Rodentia; family Muridae; genus Montemys; species Montemys delectorum. Next base: position 1,003 of record JADRCD010169160.1, on the reverse strand, counting down.
AACTCCGATACTTTGAGCAAGCAGACGGGGGAGGCTGCTGTGCTCTCCACACTGTCGAGGTGGGCATTTGACTGTCATGAGCAATATTCCAGTAAGTGGGTTTGGAGAGGAGACAGTCTCAGGTGGTCCCTGGCTCCTGGCATCAGACGCCGCTGGATGCCATCGAAGAACTGAGAATGAGGCAGGGGCCCCAGGGCAGTCCACCCCAGGGCTGAAGAGAGAAAGGAGACAGGGAAGGGAAGCCATGGGCACCCAATACTTCCCACTTGGGCACACAGGACTCCTCGGTCCAGTCTCTTGGCTACAAACACTGGGCCAACATGATGAGTCTAGATAAAGGAGATAATCCATGGTCTTAAGGTGTTTTACTGTAGAAAAGAGAGAGAGAGAGAGAGGGAGGGAGGGAGGGAGGGAGAGAGAGAGAGAGAGAGAGAGAGAGAGAGAGAGAGAGAGAGAGAGAGAGAGAAAGAAGGATAGAGAAGTAGAGGTCACCCATGGCCATGTGGAGTAAGGAGGAAGAGAGAGTAAAGACAAGAATAAGAGGTTAAGAAAGAAGACAGAAAGAGAGTGGGGAGGGAGTAAACAGCCACTTATATGGTGAGTTGGGCTACCTGACTATTCTCAGGTAACTGTGGAGCAGGGCATACCTGGCTGTGGTCAGTTGACTGAGGGGGGATTCCAGTCAGAATACTGGGGGCTTGGCTTATTGTCTACATGATAGATAGCACAGGATAATGGAGTGAGGGCTCGTGGAGTCAGCCGTCTTTGTCTGAGGAGCATGGCTTTACTGTTCCATTCCTTGTAGAATTCTCTACTGGGTCTCCAGAAGTAAGCCTTGCTCAAACAAAAGCCCAGACTGCTTTTCATGGTCCAACAGCTTACTGTTAATAAAACAAGTAATGCCTAACATAACTCATTTAAAATCAGGAAAATATATTATTTAAAATTTGAATGAAAGTGTTTTAGAGGAATGTTCAACATTTTGATATTACAACTCTTTTTT
>JADRCD010169159.1:0-18771 GCA_019843815.1 Montemys delectorum | reverse complement strand
GCCTTTAATCCCAGCACTTGGGAGGCAGAGGCAGGTGGATTTCTGAGTTCGAGGCCAGCCTAGTCTACAGAGTTCCAGGACAGCCAGGACTACACAGAGAAACCTTGTCTTGAAAAAAAAAAGATAAAGTAATATAGACATTTTAATGTCACTAAACAAACTGAACTCCTAATTTCTCCTCCCTTCATTATTTTGAGATTTTTATAACATTTTCAAAAAAATCTTATATATGTAACTGACTTTATTTTAATGCATTAATTATATTTCAGAATTATTTTTAAGTGGTTTTTAATGTTGACAGTAGATAAACATGCTATATCTAGTGTTGGTAGTTGCAAGATATATCTTGCTATAGCAACAAAATATATCTTTTTGCGTGAATATTTTCTGTTCTTGATCTTAAGACTCACAGTCAAATGTTATGTATTTCGAGGAGAGATCATCTCACAGTATATATGAGCTGAAGTTCAGGGACTAGAGAAACCTGTATTCTCTTACCTTCCTTTCCTTTTTCGATTCTTGCTTTCCAGTATTTGCTGGAGCCCTATTATAACTCTCAGACATACATCTCTCTGTCAGTGAAACAGAGTCCTTTTATTCATGACAATCTTATAGCAGGGAAAGTTAAAGTAAATGTGAGTTATAATATGTAAATAAACTGCTAGTAAGATTAAGTGCTGTGAAAATGATGACATAGTATAAAGACAGTGAGTAGTGAGGCCGATGCGATAACAGGACTCTGAATAGGGTAATCTTGTAGAGGTTGTCTTGTAGGGATCCTGGGTAGAGACTAAGGAAAAAAAAACAAAAGCAAAAAAACCAAAAACACTCAGGAGCAAATGCAGATTGGTACTGAGGAAGAGAGCCTTAGACAGAGGCAGTGTGCCAAAGGTACTAAAATGGTACTGGGCATGTAAATGCAAGAGTCATTGAAGCATCCACTGTGAACAAAGTTAAGAAGTGGTCAATGATGTAAGTGAGAGTTAAGGGCAGTTGGGAAGAGCATTGAACATCTGTTCGTAGGGGTAACAGCTTTGTGCATTACTTCAAGTACTAGAAACTGATTAGAAGATGTCAGGCAGACATTTGTAACTCTTGTATCAAGTTTGAAGAAGAGGACTTTATAAATTACTCTTTCTTTAAGATGAATGCTTTTTCAAATTATCACAGCCAATGAACCAAATTCTTACCCTCACCCAATGTCTGTGCCACCCTCCAAGCAGAACCATTGTTCATTGAAACAGTTGGTGAAGGACTTTATGGATAGACCATCTTAATACCTACACCATTTCTTAAATAAATGTAACCTGTTCTCTGTGGGCTGAGAATAAAGTCACTCACTCAAGTCAAATAGCTTTGACCATAGCAGGAAGTCTGTATCCAAAAATCGAGCCTACAATTCATTTCTTGGTGCAGCAGAACTATCAACTCTCAGCTTAGCTACAATGAAGGTAAAATCCTTTGGTGATGTGAGGGTCATTGAAGTATAGCCTTATTACAATGAAATCCAATGTCTAAAAATTGTACTTATTTTGGGCTCTTACCACAGAAAGAGCCAAGATTTTAAACTCTACTAAATACAAAACAAACAAAAAGACTTTATATATTTATGTTCATTTAGGAAAATACCAGTAGTGATGTATTATTTTGAAGTATACAGTTAATACGTTTGGAGTTATTTAAAATTTATATTGAGAAAAATGTATTTTGACTATTGCTGTAGACGAGCATCTACATAAGACTGTTAAATTGATTGTTGTTTTATATCAAACAACTTTTACAATACTTATTTATATTGTTATAATATTTTATAAATGTTAAGGAATATGACAAAAAAGATATTGTAGGTATTGAAGGGGGGTCTCTAGGAGGAGTAGGGGTACAAAAGGGAAACAAGAATGTGATTTAATTCTATTTACTTAAAATATGTTTTGAAATGTTAACAAATTCAGATAAATTGGAATCATGTAACTTTTCTCATCATAATGCAATAAAAGTTTAAAAAAAAGAAAAGAAGATGTCAGGCAAATTAGTGATTCAATGAAATGTACATTGATAACAGAACTTTTGTTGTGTAAAGAAAGTGCCAAAGGAAGCAAGATCGCAAGCACTGAACCAGATATGGTTGCAGAAGAGATGAGGAATCATGGTGCTTGCTTCAGATCTGTAACAGGAGGGTGGTCAGACACGGTTAGCATCATGCTATGGTTTGAAGATAGCATTTGCTGAAGTAGTGAGTCTGGAAAGAGATAGAGTGAAGGATGATTACAAGAAAGTTTTTGACACATGTAACTAGATGTGCAATTAAAGTTGGAGATGAAAGTGGTGTAGGGACAGTGACTTGGGCTACTTTTGACTTTTAAATTTTATAAAGAGGAGATATATCTGGACTAGCAGAAAACAGGGGATGTTCATTTAGGTAGGCAAAAATCCAAACAACCAGGAAAATGGAGTAAAACTAAAGAACTAGTATTACATAGGACACAATGGTTGTATTAAATACCATTAGATATCACCACCATGAGACATGATGATCAACTGTTTGACAAGAGTAGTTTATTCCAAATCTTGTGAGCAAAATCAGTCTGGGAAAGGTTTAGGAGAAAGCCATAGAATAAGTGCAGATGTAGTTCTTTCCAGAAGGTCTGTGCAATTGGTAGATGAGTGTAAGACTAGTGGAGAATTAGACAAACATCAAGATGATGTTAATCACATGAGGGATTGTTCTTATAATCACGTAAGGGGTGATTATAGTCAGTTCTATGCAGTGAGAGACAGGTCATATGTGGGTAAGTAAAAACAGTTAAAATCTTACTTTATGATTGACAGATTATGGGAGAACTAGTGAAATTCAGTAATTCAGAATACTATTTGGCAATGTGTATTGTTTAATGAAACCAAGATCTCACATTTGCAAACTCTACAGATGAGTTAGGTCAATAACTCCTTTTCAGCAAAGTATTAGTTTTTTGAGTTCCCTATTGCCTTATTGAGTGTTTCTGTAGGTCTAGAATCAACAAAACTAAGCTGTGGGCCAATTCTGACTTGTTGTTTTGATAAAGTTTTATGGTAACATAGCAATGGAAAGTTAGGAGCTTCACTGGCCCAGATGACCAGTTGCTAGTGGGAGCACAGGCTATCCAGTTTCAGAAGTTTATCAACTCTTGCCCTGGCTGTTATTACCAATCCATTCAGTGTCTTCAAAGAGGATTTCAGCTCCCTGAGATCATCTATTCTTCTTTGTACTCCTGGTATACCTTAATAAATAACTGGAATTGAGCAAATGGATGGTATTCAAATACTTTACAAGTTTCTGTTTTTGTCTCTGTTTCTCTCACTAAGTATTCTGGATGAAACAGAAGGTGCCCTAGATGGGGTTATGTTTCTGAGGACATGTCCTGACTCAACACATTATTACATATTATCCAGAAAGACCATGAAATCTTATGGAATTTACATGTCTGCTATCTCTCACGCTATACTGTGTATATTGTTGCCTATATCGACAGGTATTGCCCCGTTCAGACTTTGGCACTGTTGCTTTCTGCTTGCATGTTTTTTTTCTCCACCATATCTTTAATCACATGCCATTTTATATATTTCAACCTCATGTACAATGACGAATGTGTTTCATCACATCCTCTAAACACTCCCCAATCCCATCCTGGATTGCAGATTTAGTTTATGGCCTGTATTCCCCGTGCTTCATGATGTTGTTAGCTGTATGCCTTTGCTGCTGATGTTGTTAACAGTTGTTACACATCTGGAGTAGACTGATGAGGAGCAGGTGGTTAGTAAGTGATCTGAAGTCAGTGACAAAAAGGTACTTCCCTTACTTTATTTCAAAGTCCCAGTTCTTTTCTCACTATAGAGATTTTAGGGGAACATTTTTACGAACGCTTAAGAGATTGTTCCTTTTCTCAGTCTCATTTGGGATGGTACCCAAGAACTAGGTACTCAACATTTTGTTTCCAATGGCATCAGCATCAGAATTATCTAAGAGCCTGATGAAACCATAGATTCTTGTGGCCTTGCACAAAATCTTCAAGGGTTTTGAATGATTGTCAGAGTTTTGTAAGTTCATAGAGGTTTTTATATAAAAAGTATTTTAAAGACTTATTTTTAATTATTTAATGTGCTCTATCTGCATATACACCTGCATGCCAGAAAAGGGCATCAGAATTCATTATAGATGACTCTAAATTCATTATAGAGCCAACATGTGCTTGCATGGAATTGAACTCAGGACCTCTAGAAGAGCAGGGAGTGTTCTTAACCACTGAGCCATTTCTCTAACTCCTAAATAAAATGTTCTTATTAGCATATATTCAATTCATAGAATCTTGAGACATATTGTATGGCTCATGTTATTTAAGTATGTTTAATTACTGTCATTCAGGATACTAATGGATTAATAATTAATTAATTAATTTCAGTTTTTTTTTTTTCAAGCCAGGGTTCCTCTCTGAAGCCTTGACTGTCCCGGAACTCACTCTGTAGACCAGGCTGACCTTGAACTCCCGAATCCACTGCCTCTGCCTTCTGAGTGCTGGGGTTAAGATCATGTGCCACTGTCACCACCACCCTGTGGGTTCTATTTACTTATTTTTAAACATAGCTCATTCTATATTCTGTTATAATTATAGTTCCATGTTTTAAGCTTTATTTTTTTCAGGCTTCTGTTTCTTGTTCTTGGGAAAGAGAAATGGTCAGCATATTAGTGGGTAGAGAGTGCTGTAAACCATGTTCTCTGTGCTAGAGATGGAGAATCTGTGCTGGAGATGGAGGATCTGTGCTAGAGATGGAGGATCTATGCTAGAGATGGAGGATCTGTGCTGGAGATGGAGGATCTGTGCTAGAGATGGAGGATCTGTGCTAGAGATGGAGGATCTGTGCTAGAGATGGAGGATCTGTGCAGGAGATAGAGGATCTGTGCTGGAGATGGAAGATCTGTGCTAGAGATGGAGGACCTTGGCATGTGTGCTGCCATTGTCCATCTCTCGAACACAGCAGGGATCCCTCATTAATCTTAGTGGTCTGCACCTTCATGTCAGTTTTTAATCCACCCCAGGATCACATTTCTGATCCTGTTTCTTACACGATAGCAGATTGGAGGAATCTGTAAGCTGTTGGGTTAACTTCAGGAGCCAGTTCCACAGTGATTCAGCCATTCATTCTTTTATCCAATTTGGATTAGCTCTGGTCCAGCTCTGTACTATCTATTCCAACATTTAAAATACCCACCTTGCTAGGAATTTTTTTTTTGTGAAGTTTATAATGACCCTATGTATCCATGGTACAGTGCAAATAAACAAATATAAACCTGATAAATCCCAGCTAGCCCTGATCTCATAACCACTGATATAGTAAATGTTCTAAATGCTAAGTTTAATTAAGTTCCTTTATCAGGCTAAGAGTTTAAGATTTTTAGCTTATGACTTTCGGTTAGCAGCTTTTCCTAATGGGGCAAAGATTTAGCTTAACAAATATGGACATCTGAGAACCTTCTCTATGAAGCAATGAATAAAATAAGAGATTGCTGCTAGTGTAATTTTAAAAGTTATGTTTATGATTTTTATTTATTAAAGAATATTTTATTGCTATACGAAAAAATGTTTTCTATATTGATACTTTTAAATACATAGAAGCATTTGCATTTATGTAACAGAGTTCTATAATCATTCCGATTAGAAAACCATAGTTTTAAGTAGCACTTGTCTGTAGCTTGAGTTCACAGAGTAAAACCATGCAATGAAAGTGCTTTGAGGAAATCTGTCACTTCATATGCTAACTACAATTAAAATAACCAAAGATACACAGTTGTCAAGACTTCTGAAGACTGATGCTACATGCAAGGCTCCCCAGAAGTTGTCTGTCTACAACATGGAGCAGAGACTGGTAGAGAGAGGACACTCTTCACTTACTAAGTGAATGAGTTTTGTTTCTATTTTTCCTCAAGTAAATTAATAGGAATGCTCTAACTATGAGCAGCATATTTTCAGGCATCAGAGAGGCCCTTTAATTTTAGTTATAATTATTTCCATTAAAAGCTATTGAAATGGTCATTAACTTATGTCAGCACTGCACACTACCCTTGCAGGGAGTTTATCATGTGGGTTCAGTTATTTATTTTTACCATTATCGTAGTCTCAAAACATCCAGGAAACATAACTTGCACTATTTAAAAATAAAAAAGAAGAGATATTTCAATATAAGTGCTAGAGAGCTCCTTCCAAATCTACCTGACCTATCTTGCTCATTTCTGTTTATCTTTCCTTCCTTGCTATAGTCACTAGCCTCACAATTCATAAACATGCATGAAACAGAAAGAGAAATCAAAGCAAGTCCATAGTGAGCCTGACACCATGTTTGACGTGAAAAAGGCTATTGCCAGTTAAAAAAAATACAAGAAGTCTTTTGAAGTTTTAAAAATAAGTGAGTCAAGGATACTTGCCACTAGGGGAACTTACCATAAAATATGAAGTAAGAGCCAACAGGCCCAAGATGAGCGTTTCCCACTTCATTTCTTACTGTTGCTCCTGAAAGAAGCAATCAGTGATTGCCCACAGTTAGCCAAGTCAGCAGACAGCATCTTTCTTTTTTTTTTTATTAGATAGTTTCTTTATTTACATGTCATATGATTTCTCCTTTCGCAGTTTCCCCTCCAAACAAACAAACAAACAAAAACAACAAGAACAAACCCCTGTTGCCTCCCCCTCCCCATGCTTGCCACCCCACCCTCTCCCACTTATTGGCCCTGGCATTCCCCTACACTGGGGCACAGAACCTTCACAGGGCCAAGGGCCTCTCCTCCTATTGATGATTGACTTTGCAATCCTCTACTATACACAGACAGCATCTTTCTTAATTTAAAACTTAGAAGGGATTCTGACCCTAGTCATGTAACATGATGACCAAATGCTGGGACCACATTTAGTGGTGCTCAGGCATTTTAGAGAAGATAACAATGTATAAACACAACAATGTCATTATGGTTGTGATATTGTATAACAGGATAGTACTTACCTTATTTTTTGTGAGATAACTCAAATAAATATTTAAAGGACTGCTATGAAGCAAAAGAATATTAAAATGATCCTTGTTACATTTAGGACAAGCACTTTGGGATGAAATAACTTCTTTGTACTTTGGAGATGTTTACGTGAAGCTAGTAAATGTTATAGATTGCTGTCTATTTTAGCCTAGGTATTGTCAGTGTGGATAGGTTATTGTGAGAACAATATTTTGGTGAAATTGTTGAGTTATCATCATCACCACTCTCACTGTTCATATCAGTCTACTGAATGATTATTTCTCTCACATGCCTTTATTTCATGTGATTCTCAAAAGCCAATTGTGGCTAATCGGCACGTGAATTGGGTGTAAAAGTTTGGACTTTAAAGTAGCAATAACTCCAGAATGTATCCTAGTATTGTGGAAATGATTCTGAGAATGCAAAGCTCAACTAAGAATGTTATGTTGACACAGGATCTTGGGATCTTTGTGCATTTTGTAAGTATAGGAAGAGAGGTCTACAGATGCAGCAGCTGTTATTGTCTCTGTAAACTGCTAATGTGCTGTCTTAAAATAGCTTAAAAGTACATAAGAAATGTAATTCCAACGGGAACAGCAGCAATGCCTACGTTTATGTCTTCAAAGGTCTACTCATGATTTATTGTAGAGACCATCAAAATACATCAGCTGAGAAATCAACAGATTGCAAAAAATTCGGGTGTACCATTGTGCAGTTAGCCAGGTCTTCATATCCCCTCATAACTTATCAAAATGCAGTATGCTCTACTACCTAAAATACTTCGTCCTTAAAATATACTTGCAATTTTGAGGTAGCATGGTCCTTTCTCTTAAAAACCTAAGAATGCTTCATAATAAGAGCAAAACTCAGAATTGTAAAGCCAAAAGTCCTTATAGATTTACAAACAAGTACTCACCTGGGTAGGAGATTCTTCTTTGGAACAGTCAACTGTTGCTTAAGCTTACTTTTGTCAAATATTCAGTTTGGGTAGCTACAGTTGAAAATTCAAGAAGAAAGAGAACTTTCATAGAACACATCCCTTCTTAAATACCACTCTCTCATTCTCAGTAAATGGACAGTAAGATTGACAGAAGATAAGATGTATTGATAATGTTTACTGAAACAAAGAAGTGATAGTTGCAGCTTTCATCTTGGCAACTCCATCCGTAGCACTGTGACCCAGCACTGCCCAGCAGATTGGAACTCTGCAGTGTAGGGGCTTCACATGTAGATGCACATCATTATTATGTGGGGGGATATTTATAAGATTTTATTCTCAAGCCCCATCCCAGAAGAATTTGAGAAAATACCTTTTATAAATAGCCCAAGTGTTGCAAGTTAAAATTTTATTTGTGATATAGTCTACCATGATGTTGAACTTTGAGCTCCTACATGGCTAGATTTATGTATTAGAACTGACATAAACAACATGATTGTTTTATTTGTGAAGACATTCATTTCGGAGGAAGGACTTTGAAGAGTGGGAAAATAAAAAAAACTTTGAAAACAGCAGAAAGACTTTGGTTGTGGGAGATGAAAAAAATCAAGAAAAGGTATTGTTTATTAACCTTAATTTTATATTCCATTCCTAGAGGTATAATTTTACTTAAAGTTAATATGAACACTCATTTAAGTCTCTGAAATGGATAACATGGGGATTACTGTACACATTTTTTTTTTCTGTAGCTAATGACAGCTGGACTTCTAAGCATAATAAATGTGTTTTAGGTTCTATAAATACTTGCTATTTTCATTATCTGAACAAGATGAATGGATACAATGCACCCTAGCCTAAGAGAGGGGTTAGTTACAGAAAAGTTGCCTAATCCAATTTAAATTTATGTTTAGAGATCATAGCATTCTATAGAATTTTATGTTTAAAATAAATCCAGGTCCTAAAGGGAGGTAACCGTAAGCAATGCAGTCTCTTACTTGGGAGAAACTCTCCTTTTGCTGAATAATAAACTTCATTCTCCAATAGCTCAAATCTGTTTAGCCGCACCAGGCCATAGAGTATCCTAACCAACTCATGAAGGGTTATCTCATGTGACCTTGTAACAACCTCTTTAAAATTATGGAGTTATTATAGGAAAGAATTGAATTAGAATTGCTCTTCAGCCACCACACTTCCCCTGACTTGCTGGAGCTTTGCTAATGGGAAAAGGTGGCATCTGGAACTCCAGCACAGTTGCTGGCTTGCAGATTGTTTTGCACAACCTGGTCGTACGTTTCCATGACCATCTAAGCCAACACTGGGGATGTCCTGAACAGCATGTCCTCTAGTAATACGGCCATTTTATTAAAAAGATACATAGCCCTTCTTTGTGTTAGGTGTAGAAATTGTTTTGATGCCTAGATACATTTTCTGCCAAATGTTTTAAAGTGACTTATGGTTGTATGGATCACTGATTGTGGAGAACATAAGGATGGACGTTGTCAGATTGAAATAGTTTCTTCATGGGTCACAAGAAAGAAAATATTAGAATGTCGGAAGCAGGTAGAACCAGTCTTTTATTAAAAACAAAAGCCAATACTCAGAAATAATTTAAAAATGGCTATGAAAGACTGGACTAGATAAATTCTCATATAATATTTAAAGCGGCAGCTGCCATTAGTCACAGGAAATTCAAGCTGTTGATAAAGTCTTACTGCTGTTAGTGAATATGATAAGTTAGTAGATACTTTTTTCCCCTAATAAATCCAAATGAACATCAAGTGCAACTTGATTCTCTGGGCAAAATTTTACCAATATAATTTTAGCAGAGCTGTGATTACTGACAGCTAACCAGCCTATCATAGAATGAGTGTCGGGGGAGGGTCATTTGAGCAGAGATTCCAGCTCCTCACCCCTCTGCTTATGCCCCTCTCTTAGCTGTACATAATTCTGCCCCAGCTGCATATGGTCTTCTTGGGAAGTGCCAGAGTTGAAGGGGAGGTATACCATTTTTGTGACACAACACTGTTCTGTATAACATTTATGCTTTGAAAATTGTGCCATCTAATTATCAAAAAATAAAAAAAAAATTCTAATGATGCTTTAAGCAAGTTTGCAGTTTTGTGCTGTGCTCCATTCATAGCAATCCTGGGGTGCATGCAGTAGGTTGAATGTTGGTTGGACATGCTAAGGTGAGTAGAAGCTCCACTGAAGGGAGAACTCTATCCATGCAGCTTTCTGGTGGTTGCTTCAGTGAGGCAGCTAGAATTAGTTGGAATGACTTCTTTAGTTTGTTGTTGGCTGTCCATGTCTCCCCAAGAGTAGGCATGAAACAAGCAGAATGGAAATTACTGATCAGTTATTGCTTCTCTGTTTTAGCAGCATCTTCCCCACCTTTTGTCTATGTATGCTTTATGATATTGAAGAAGAGGTAAGGCCCAACACAATTAGGCGTACTAATTAATTTTTCAGTTGTGATGATACACCAAATACCAAGGAGCTGTCAGAAAATAATACAGGGATATTTCAGAGTATTCATCTTCCCTTCCTCCTGTCTCTTCTTTGAAAAATTTTCTTTGACCAATATTGTCCCGACTTTAGGAATTTACTAAGGTCTCTGAAGTTATTTAGTAAGTATTTCTGTAAGAGTTTCTTTGATATATGCACACAAAGGATTTTTCAGAGTTAAAGATTCCATAACCACTCAATCAGTACGATTTCTCAAACTGCAGTTGTGATTGTTGGGCATATGGGAGATATTCTAGAGCCACATCTGACTTTGCTACATCTGGTTTTGCTACATCTGCAAATTATTCAACTTATATCTGATATCTGATATCACAGTACACATAGCCTCACAATGCTTTCATTATGAAGCGAATGTTACAAGGCAGTATTGAGAATCAGGGAAACAGGATTATCTAACAGGAACCTAGGTGAGATCAGTTTTCATCTTTGTGAGTAGACTCAAGAAATTTGACTTTGTAATGAGATACAGGAATGGGTACACACCATGTGCTCTTCTACATAAAATTACATTCCACCACTGAGTAAAATTTTATTTTTATTTGAAAGTTTTGTATTTAATTTGTACAATTCTAATAATGCCTGGCCTTTAATTTTGCTTTTTAGCTTCCCATGATGCAAAGAACAGGAAGGTGAACTACAGAAGGTGGCAGGGATAGTCGTACACTAGCTCGCTTAGACTTATGCTTTTCTGCAGAAGTATCTGTCCACCTGGTCGGGGCACAGAGAGAGCAGATGGGGGCAGTTGTATTGTATGAAAATCAGTATGAGGATGCTACAGAGTTTTCATTTTGTGCCAAGAATTTGAGTACTGACTTTGGATCAGCTTGAGTGAACATGTAGGCCCATCTTTAATGAGGAGATTGTATTAAGTTATTTTATTTGTCTGAGCCTCACTTAAGAAAAAATAATATATGACTCGTAAAATTGTTGAGACATCTAATATATTCATATCTATCTAGAAATCTATGTCCTTTTTTATCTTTTACTTTTTGTATATTTATTATCTAATTACCTTTAAACAGAGAATGGTCTTCCAATAGTTGTTGCTACTCAATTTGTGAATTTTTTATTATTGCTACATATTTACTAAATGCTGTCTCTATGTGGATGTTTCTCAGCATGAGCTTAGAGGCAGAAAATGACAACAGTTGATCTACAAATAGTAAAGAGGGATAGAAAAAAAAAGAGTACAGTGTTCAGTGAGATTTAAGAGGGTATTTAATAGGAGGACAATTTAGAAAGTTAGGAAACTCATCCAGAGAACAAGATTCTAAGGTTTCAAACTGGATAGGAAAGAAGTTGACAGGGTATTTGCAAATACGGGAATAGCTAGTTGGACAGTGTGGCTGGTTCCAGCCATGGTGAAAGTGATAGTTAAAGTCTGAAAGGGAGTAGGGGGTAAAATGTGGGAGCTGACATTGGAGATGTGATCAGAACAGAACCGGAAGAGGACAAAGGGAACTTTCCAAGACATTGTTCTATATGGTGATTTTTGACATAGATGAAGAAATAGAAGTAATAAATGATCATTAAAGAAGAGGAATTATTGGTAGCAAAACCAAGCTCTAGATATGGCTTAAGATAGCAAGCAAAATATGCCATGCTCTCAATGAGTTAGATACTAAATTTAAAAGTATATTCTTTGCTATTATTTTACTTGACATGTATTGGCCTGCCTTACATTGCGTAGTTGAGCTGCATTTGTTTGGACTCCATAGAGAGAAATGGATCAAAAACCTTCTGGTGGTGTGCTGCAGCTTCTTGCCACTTCCAAAGACTCAGGCTGATTGGATGCACATGCTGAGGCAAGATCCATGCTGAGGCAGGAGCCATGCTGAAACCCTCATCATGTGGAGGACACGTGATGTTTGGAGGGTATAAATAGGACTATAAACCACTATAAATGGGGCGGCAGAGTACACATGGTAGGACTAATGGCTCCAGCAGCATGTGTATAGCAGAGGATAGCCTAGTTGGTCATCAGTGGGAGGAAAGGCCCTTGGTCCTGTGAAGGTTCTATGCCTCAGTGTAGGAGAATGCCAGGGCCAGGAAGCCGGAAGAGGGTGGGTTGATGAGCAGGGTGGTGGGGGGAGGGAACAGGGGTTTTTATTTTGTTTTGTTTTGTTTTATTTTATTTTTTTCAGAGGGGAAACCAGGAAAGGAGATATCATTTAACATGTAATTAGAGAAAATATCTAATAAAATAAAAAAGACTTAAAATACATATTAAAAAATAAAGTCTGTGCTCTGGAGATTATCTAGGTAATTATCGTGGCAAGTATTTTTACAAGACTGGTAGGTTTAGAGAGGAGAAGCTTGATTGATATTTCATAGAGTTTGTATTTCTGAAATGAGATCTAAGTAGGTTGACTACTTTTGTTGGTTCTAGGTCTGATATGGACAGTGTGGAGCAGAAGTGAGGAGCAGAGAAGTGTGGAGTAGAAGTGAGGATGTGCAGGTGAGTTAGGGTTTCATGACAGATGCATCTATTCATGTTGGGCACTCCATGAACTTATTCACCACATTTTGATCAGATGTGTATCTGTAATAATCTCTGTTGGTTAAAGGAAAGGGAAATCTTTTTTGATGAGTGAGAGCTACATTTATATTTAAAGATTTAGAGCTGGCCAGCATAATGACAGCAGCAGTTTACACACCCACACATGGTCGGGGGGGGGGAAATCCTGCATAGTTCTACCACCAGATGAAGAGCTATAGGTGACTAATAGCTGCTAAGAGGGGGGGGCAATTAGGCTCTTCCAGAGATAAGCATTTACATAGGCTATCCATTCCCAAGCCTTCAGCTGTGGACACTTACATATATAAAAAAAGGTAAATAAATTCAGTAGATTATTTATATATGCTAACATATAAATATATACACAAATGGATATTCATAGACATATGTGTATATTTCTAACAATAATAAACAATGAAGAAATCATGAAAGTGGAAAAAGGAATCGAGGCTCTAGAAAGGGTAGAGAGAAGGGTAGGTATGCTGTAGCTCTAGTACTAATTACAAAATTCTCAAAAAATATTAAGAAAATATTAAGATAAATGGAGGAATACTACAAAGAGAGACATTGAAAGACAAGTGAAATTGTTTTATTTAACAGGTTTAAAGTGAAATTGTATGTCTGTTTATGTTTATGAGCTTGGAATATTCAGGTTATACTCAAAGGCCTGTTTCTTACTTGAAATAAAGTAATCTGCTTTGTGTCTAAACATAAAGGGGAATTTTTCTGTTTAGTAAGACAGAAGATGGTCTTCATAAATAATTACTAGGATTATACTTTGTTGATAAAATGGATTTTTATCTGATTTCATTCTCCTGGTAGTGTTGGGTGCTTGGAAGTTGCAACATCATTTGAGCTTTTCAGTGTGGGGATTTTGCACCAACACTGCAGTAGACATGTAGGTTGTCTCTCCTCTTCCACCTCTACCACTAACCACATCTGACAAGGCCAGACCTTTACAATCCTGGCAATGGGATCTTTCCATTCTTTCACAGATTTGCTAAGCATTCTATAACTCCTAAAGCATGATAAATATTTAGGAAAGCATTAATCTAGAAACTAATTAATATGAGTGAGAAATGCAAACTAATCTCATTTATATAATTTTCAAATTGAAAGTAATAGTTTAGCTTCTACATATCAACAGAAATAAGTGTCTGACCACAGGGCAAAAGATATCAAATATCAAATGTCACTGTATTGCTGTATGTAAGTGTGCTAGTCTAACTATATTATGAAAATATTCCCACCTGTTACATTAGTTTCTATCAAAGCAATAGCATGATTCTACTATTCTTTGAATTTTCTGTGTCAAGAGACATTAGCTCTATGAAAGTATTCTTCTAGAGAGTATTGAGTCCAAACTTTGAAAGCCAGGAATTAATGATCATTTTTCTCATTGTCGACATGTACTTCTCTCTTTTTTGTTCATTCACCTACAAGAGAGATTTTCCTGCAAGAAATATTGGTGTCATTGTGGCACTAAAGTTTTGGGGGTAACCAACCACTTTTTGACTGGATTTAAGGCCCACTGTACTAGATAGAACCCATCACTGACACTGCTAAAGTGTTCAATAATCTCTGATTAGATGGGTCACAGTCCTAAGGGAAAACCTAATACTATTATTCTAATAAGATAACATAGTGATAAACAAACTCATAATGACATCCTGATATGCCAATAGATTAGTACCTTACTCAGTCTTCATTAAAAAGGTATCCACTTCCAGTAGATTTGAACTAAAACTTAGACTTACAACTGGACAATATGCAAAGAATGAAAGGATTTGGAGCACTCATTCTTAAGTGGGGTATCTCCATCAAAGCCCTCCCAACCTACCTATGCAGAAAGATTATAAGATCCAGTGAAGATTGGTGACTCCAAGAAAACAGGATCTTCTATATCTACCAGGGCTGACTTACATATGAACTCAAGGCAACACTTGCAATGCCTAAACAGGTTCAAGCTCAATGGAGTCCTTGCACTGAGACAGGGAGTGCACATGGGCTTCCATCACTACTAGGAAGCTACTTGCAATTAATACATGATTGGTCTTTTCTCCAAAAGTGTCTCACTGTGTATATGAGCCACATTTCAGTGCAAGACCCATCCCCAGAAGTAGTTTGACAACAAAAAACTAACTCAATGATGTTTTGTAAACGTTTTGGCTCATTTAGTTTTGGTTGGGTTTGTTTGCCTTGGTTTGTTTTGCTTTTGGTTTTGCCTGCTATGTCTTTTGCATGTTTATTTTCCCAGTATTTAGTAAAACTCTTAAACCAAACACCTTGTTGGTTGTGCATGTTTGACTGTGTGTGTTTGTGTGTGTGTTTGGATTCTTGTGTGTGGTTTGTTTGTTTGCTTTTTTTTTTTTTTTTTTTTGGTTTTCGAGACAGGGTTTCTCCGTATAGCCCTAGCTGTCCTGGAACTCACTCTGTAGACCAGGCTGGCCTCGAACTCAGAAATCTGCCTGCCTCTGCCTCCCAAGTGCTGGGATTAAAGTGGATTCTTTAAAACCATTTGTCAGCACAGTTTGATGATGCAAAGTTGCAGTCATGGCCACTCAGAAGTCAATGCAAGTTCCAAGACAACCTAGACCAGTGGTTCTCAACATGTGGGGTAGGACCACTTGAAGTCACCTATCAGATATCCTGAATATCAGATATTTACATTATGATTTACGATAATTATGAAGTATGAACGAAATTAACTAATGGTTGGGGGTCACCAAACGTGGAAGTATATGAGAGGGTCACAGTATTAGGAAAGTTGAGAGCAACTTACTTAGACTACAGAGGTTCAGCCTGCGCAATTAATGATATACAGTCCCAAATTTAAAATAGGAAAAGTGATCACAAACAAAATTATTAAGGCCTCTGGAAATACAATGCTTTGTGTTCACTCCCAGCACTAAACACAAAAGGCTCTGCTAAGTCAGTGTGAAATGTGAGAATAATGCATGAGACCAGATATGTAGAAACCTGCAAATTCAAAGTTAAAGTACTACTTCATTATTTCAGATTAAAACTTAAAATTGAAATCCGCATTATCTAAGCAGATGAGTCATTTATTTTAGAAGCTATGGATGTTATTAGTATGGTACCCTGAAAAAGAGAGAGCAAGTGTAACAGAGAAAGAAAGACAGAGGCAGAGAAAATTGTGTGTGTGTTATTTAGCAATAGAGTAATATGTATTCCATTGTGATTTTAATGCTATCTCTTATTTTTCTTACTAAATACTCTTATTTTTTGCATGCCACAGCCTTCTCATTTATTTTTTGTTTGTTTGGGTTTTTTTGTTTTGTTTTTTAAATTTAATTTTTTTTTTTACTCTCCAGATTTTATTCCCCTCCCAGTCCATCCTCTGACTGTTCCACATCCCCTACCTCCTCCTTCCCAGCCCCCTTATCTCCACTAGGATGTCACCCCCTACCCACACTCTCTTACAATCACAAGAAAATTCAAATTTTTAAATGTTTTTACATCCTATGTAACATTTATTTTTAAGATGACACAGGAAATAACATCAAGTTAACACATAAGAAATGATGCCCTAAAAATAATCAGAATGAACAATTCATCGCTTTTTCTTACAATAAAGAATATACACCACAGATCCCCCTGTATTTATCTGAAACAAAATCACATTTTGACTCACTGTACAGCTTCCTAAAGTAGCCTCAACCGCTTAGTGACTGAGTATATTAAGAAAAGAAATACATGCAGGAACAATTTGGCAAGGATGCTTCCTGTTTGTAAAGCATCAGCTGAAGTTGCTTTATCCTCTCACTTATGATTCTTTATTGCCAATGAAATTATATTGCAACATATATATGAGCTGAGAGTTCTGGTCCTCTGTAGTCTACCACTCAAAAACGACTGACCAGATTGCTTCTGACCAGCATACTCAAAAGCTAAGAATTTTCTCTAAGGTAGGTATTTGGGAATATGAAGCCTTTTCACTTCAGGCTAAATGTTGCCCATCCTTCAGATGTAGCATTTTAATGGGCTGCTTATAAGATAGTCTTTTTTTCACAAAACCATGAGTCATAAAATGTATTACACGTTGAAAACTTATGCAAGCAATAGAAAAGTATTCATGTTGACAACTTAGGATAGTGAGTTCTCCAAATTCCCTTCTCTCCTTCCTGTACCATATGGTTCTTTAACATTCTTAATGATGGGCTACTGTCAGCTGTATTCTGAAAAAGAATTATTTAAAGTATATATTTATACCTAATTTTGCTGGTGTTTAAGCATCATATGAAATATAGCTTAGGAAGTACCGATATGTGACATTTGTTCATACTACCTAGAGAAATCTTTTTCGACGATTCAAGGTCTGCAGTGTTCAGCTTCCACATGGAAGCTATGAGCAGGGTTGAATAGAGGAGCTGACTGGCCACTGTATGCATTGGTATAGAAGAAAAATTCAGGCCATCTGGCTACAGAAAACTATCACAAAGCTTTGGAAAATGAAAATCATTCCTATTTCCATATGCTGAAATCTTAAGATTTGTTGTGTGATATTGAGATTCATGCTTGAGTCCTTTTCCTAAGCTCATTTGCTGTGAGTGATTTAATATTGTTTAGACATGTAGGCAGTACTTGCCTTGGTACAGCGCTTGGTGAACACTCAGTGTCTCACTTGCTATGCAAACTCCCAGTTTAGTGATTTTTCCTAAGGTTCAATATTAAAATTAAGCAGAGCTGAAAATTGTTGAAGGAAACAAATGCATTAGGGAGTTGGAGTGCTTTGGATAGAAGAAAGGTGAAGAATTGCTTCAGGTTTAGGGATGATTTTGTAATCAGGTAGGAAGACTGTAGAACACAAAGGGTCATGTCAATCAGAGCGACAGTATGTGCTCTTGTTCATGTGCTGCTGATCCTAAGTCAAGCTGGTCAGGAGCTGTTGTTTTGGAAACATTACCCATTCATTCACTCATTTGTTGAGTTCTTTTCCTAATTTGTCATCTGACACATTGCCCTCAGAAATTCTGCCCAGTTGGGAAAATACAGCGCGTTCTCTCTGTCTTTGGCTCAAGATGTAGCATTCTCAGGTCCTTCTCCAGCACTGTGGGTGCCTGGATGCTGCCATGCTTCCTGTCAATCTTTGAACCTGTAAACCAGCCCAAATAAAATGTCAACTCTTATAAGAGTTGCCTTGATCATGGTGCTGTTTACAGCAGTAAAACCCTAAGACACTTACCCTAAGAATCTTGCACTCCAGGATATTTATACTGCTGGCTTTCAGTCTTACTTCTTTCATGGCAGCGCCATAGGAAATGTCAGTCAGATTTGCCAAATTTACTCAAGTCCCCTCACATTTCTGTTTGTCTCTTGCCCCACCTCTCAGTGTACCTGTTTTATTGATAGCTAATGAAATACAATATTTCTACACACATCTATGGGACTAGTGCTCTATTTTCAGTAGTTCATTGAATCATGGCAGACATTAGATACAAGAAGTTCCATTTCACAGACTGATTACCCTGGGTTCAAGTTCAAGATTTCAATTGTAGTTGCCAAGGGATAAATTCTCAGTGTGGGGAAGATACTTCCCATTATTTTTTTTTAATTAGGTATTTTCTTTATTTACATGTAAATTTTCCCTTTCCCAGTTCCCCCTCCAAAAAACAAACTAACAAACAAACAAACAAAACCAACAAGAACAAACCCCTGTTGCCTCCCCCCTCCCCATGCCTGCCACCCCACCCTCTCCCACTTATTGGCCCTGGCATTCCCCTACACTGGGGCACA
>JADRCD010169158.1:3578-15546 GCA_019843815.1 Montemys delectorum | reverse complement strand
TTAAGCTGTACTACAGAGCAATTGTGATAAAAACTGCATGGTATTGGAACAGTGACAGGCAGGTAGATCAATGGAACAGAATTGAAGATCTAGAAATGAACCCATGCACCTATGGTCACTTGATCTTTGACAAAGGAGCTAAAACCATACAGTGGAAAAAAGACAGCATTTTCAACAGATGGTGCTGGCTCAACTGGCAGTTAACATGTAGAAAAATGCAAATAGATCCATTCCTTTCTCCTTGTACAAAGCTCAAGTCCAAGTGGATCAGGGACCTCCACAGCAAACCAGATACATTGAAACTAATAGAAAATAAAGTGGGGAAGAACCTCGAGCAAATAGGCACAGGGGAAATTTCCTGAAGAGAACCCCAATAACTTCTGCTCTAAGATCAAGAATTGACAAATGGGACCTCATAAAGTTGCAAAGCTTCTTTAAGGCAAAAGACACTGTCAATAGGACAAAATGGCAACCAACAAATTGGGAAAAGATCTTTACCAACCCTATATCTGTTAGAGGGCTAATATCCAATGTATACAAAGAACTCAAGAAGTTAGACTCCAGAGAACCAAATAACCCTATTAAAAAATGTGATACAGAGCTAAACAAAGAATTCTCAACTGATGAACACCGAATGGCTGAGAAACACCTAAAGAAATGTTCAACATCCTTAGTCATCAGGGAAATGCAAATCAAAACAACTCTGAGATTCCACCTCACACCAGTGAGATTGGCTAGGATAAAAGACTCAGGTGACAGCAGTTATGCTGGAGAGGTTGTGGAGAAAGAGGAACACTCCTTCATTGCTGGTGGGATTGCAAGCTGGTACAACCACTCTGGAAATCAGTGTGGCGGTTCCTCCGGAAATTGGACATAGTTCTACCAGAGGACCCAGCTATACCACTCCTGGGCATATACCCAGAAGATGCTCCAACATGTAATAAGGACACATGCTCCACCATGTTCATAGCAGCCTTATTTATAATAGCCAGAAACTGGAAACAACCCAGATGTCCCTCAACAGAGGAATGGATTCAGAAAGTGTGGTACACCTACACAATGGAGTACTACTCAGCTATTAAAAATAATGAATTTATGAAATTTTTAGGGAAATGGATGGATCTGGAGAGTATCATCCTGAGTGAGGTAACACAATCACAAAAGAACACACATGGTATGCACTCTCTGATAAGTGGTTATTAGCCCAGAATTTCAGAATACAGGAAGAACAACCCACAAACCACAAGAAACTTAAGAAGAAGGAAGACCAAAAGGTAGACATTTCATTCCTTCTTAAAAGGGGGAATCAAATAACCATGGAAGGAGTTGCAGAGACTAACTATGGAGTAAAGACTGAAGGAAGGACAAGCCAGCCTAAATATAGCTATCTCCTGAGAGGCTCTGACAATACCTGACTAATACAGAGGTAGAGGCTCACAGCCATCCATTGAACTGAGTATACGGTCCCCAATGAAGGAGTTAGAGAAAGGTTCTATGGAGCTGAAGGGTTTGCAGCCCCTTAGGACGAACAACAATATGAACTAACTAGTACCCTCAGAGCTCCCAGGGATCCAACTACCAACCAAGGGCTATACATGGTGGGAGTGATTGTTTTGGCAGCATGTGTATAGTAGAGGATTGCAAAGTTGATCATCAATAGGAGGAGAGGTCCTTGGCCCTGTGAAGGTTCTGTGCCCCAGTGTAGGGGAATGCCAGGGCCAATAAGTGGGAGAGGGTGGGGTGGCAGGCATGGGGATGGGGGAGGCAACAGGAGCTTGTTCTTGTTGTTTTTGTTTGTTTGTTTGTTTGTTTGTTTGTTTGTTGGAGAGGAAACTGGGAAAGGAGAAATTTACATGTAAATAAAGAAAATACCTAATTTAAAAAAAATAATAAAAGCAGAAAAAAAAAAAAAAAAGAAAGCAGAAAAAAAAAACCCGTCCTCTCTCATTCTACTTACTAGATAGACACCATGTTGGGAACAGCTTTTGCTCTACCATGAGCTCCAAGCCTTCATGTTCTGCCTCAGACCCAAAACCAACAAAATGAGCCAACCATGGACTGAAATCTCTGAAACCATGAACCAAAATATAAGTTCTCCAGAAATACAGCAAAGTAGGAACAAAGAGAGGAACAAAAGGAGGAGCTGTCTTAGTTCAGGATCATGCACTATAGCTCTGCTGTACGGGGTTCACTTATGGAAGCTGCCTGCCTCGGCATTGAAAATACTGTTGTATCTGACTTGATAGTGACATGCCTGGCTGTGCTGGTGGCCAGAAATGGAATGGCTGCCTCACATAAGTGGAAGCATAAAGTTCTTACTACATAAGTAACTATTAGAATCTTTATAGTTTACCTATGCGTTGGCACTCCATTCTGTCTTATGACTAATAGTCCTCTGGTATAGATATTCCACAGTTTATTCATTCATCTGTTGAAAGACATTGAGGGGTTTCATTTGTTTTTTGTTTTGTTTTGTTTGACACAAAGTTAGGTGGGTAGTGAAGTGGGGTGAATCTGGGAAGTATTGGGGGATAGTGAATATGATCAAAACATGTGTGAAATTCTCAAAGAACTAATAAAAAAGAAGCCATGGAGAAATACGACTTGCTGGCTCACTTCCAGACCCACCCTTGGCTAGCTTTCTTATACAGACTAGAACTACCTACACAGGGGATGGTACCACCCACAGTGGTCTGGGCGCTCCAATGATTAACAATCAAATTAATCCCCCACAGACATTCCCCCTAGCCAGTCTGGTATGGCTAATCCCTGAAGGGAGAATCATGTCTCGGGGAACTCTTGGTTGTGTCAACTTGACAGTTAAGACTAACTGTTCACGTACCTGTTCTTGGGCATCACAGAGAGAAAAGTGGTCTCTTCAGTTTCAGTCAAGGGAGACAGGGTCTTCGGCATGAGTAAGAGAAGAGAAGCAGCTTGTTGGTGGCATGCCGTGCTATCGGGCATCCTTTCTAGCCTATTTATTCCCACAACAGCCACCGAGATGTGGCTGCTTCCAGAGAGGTTGGTGACTTGCTTGGGGTTGTCCAGGCTGATCTGAAGGCAAGTTTGTTGAGGGTTAGCTGCCTCCTGCTAGCCTGCCCTGCAGTGCCCCTCCCTGCAAGAAAGCAATTCCCTAATGGCATGGAGTAAGAGTATCTTCTTGGCTCTCCATCCTACTGCAAAGGAAGCCAATGCTGTTTCATTTTGTGTTTTTTTTTTTTTCATTCCTGCAAATTTCCCATTCCTGGCAAGTGGCTGGCTTTCTTTGTTTTCCCTGGATAGAATGCAATTTCCAATTGCTTTTCAGCAATCATCGATTGAACACACACCTCTGTTTCTTGTTTTCTCCAACACGGACAGGCTGCCTCTAACACAGTCCTATTGGACAAGGAGCATTCTCCTGTTGAAGAGTAAGGCACCGTTTCCTGGTTGATATTCAGCATATGTGTCTCTGTGGCAAATGCTCAAAAACGAAATACCAGGAGCTTCCACCTGCTGCCGTGCACTGCTCCTAGGGTGCTGGCCATACAGTTGAAAAAGTTTCAAACTGCTGTGAATCAATTGCTTCATTCAAGACCCATGAGATTTATGTTAACAGAAAAAAAAAATAGTCTGTACTAGCAATGGAGAAAATGAAGACACCAGTATTTGATGGGAAGAATAACTGAATGGAGTAGAAAACCCAAGTTTGAGTTCAGGTTCTGTCTTTTTCTCTAGCAATTTGAATCTGACTATAGTAATTGATGTTTCTGAACCACAGGATGAGGTTTTGATGAAGATCGAACCAGATTATATTTACAAATGTTTTCAATAAATATCATGGGGCTAATGAGGTGGCTCAGTGAGTAAGGGTGCTTGCTATAAAAGTCTAGGGACCTGAGGTAAATTCTGGAACTCATATAAAGGTGGAGGGAGGGAACTGACCCCACCTAGTTGTCCTTTGACCTCTGAATAAGTGTCTTGGCACACCCCCTGCCTCCCTCCCCCACTAAATTTTAAGAAAGGTTAGGTTTGTCATTACCATTTCTACAAAAAGGCTATAATATGTGTTTCTATTTTCTGGCAGAGTAGGTTGATATCTGGAAAACAGAATAACTGTTAATAGTATCTTTGCAAAAAGAAAAAAAAAAACCAACAGAAATCAAAGCATTGGCTTACAGACACCATCACATGAATAAAAAGACTCTAGGAGCTCACTAAAACCGAGTGCAAATCCCAGACAGAGCCTGGATGCTTTAAAGGGCTACATCTCAAGCACGGGTTCCACAGTGAGCAGTGGCAAGTCCAGCTAGGGACTTAGTCAAAAAGCAAGGTCTCAAGAGGACCCGTAGAATCTGGACCTCTGAAGGCTGCACACTGTAACCTATATTTGACAGGTGCTGAGGTGAGATTTTGGTGGCTGAGGTGTGACGGCTGCTTTAAGACACAGCCTCGGGGATAGAGGTGTCAAGGAGCTGGCAATGTGTTTGCTTAGCACGCACGAAGCTCTGAGTTGGAGCTCTAGTGCCTTGCAGCCGGGTCATCATAGCATATGCCTGTAATCCCAACACTCAGTGGGTAGAGGCAGGAGGGCTCGAAGGTCAAGGTCACCCCTACCTACAAAGAGAATTCAAGGCCATCATCAAATATAAGAGACCCTGTTTTTTACAAAAAAGTAAATAAAGAAAAGAAAATATTCAACTTCAGATGGTTCTTAGCACAATGGAAGTAGGTTTTACTGCTCCTGAATTATTGTCCAGAAAAGAGAGGAGGCTCAGAAGAGACATAGACATTATTCAAAGTCTCAGGAATTTGCTTGACTGCTACAAGCCTCCTTCCCCCTCTGCCCACTGCCTTCTAGAAGGATTACGTGTCTAAAAGAGTCCTTCCAGCAGCTGACTCAGTAAGCTGGCACACACTTCCAGCCTAGCCAGTTGAATGACCACAAGGTATCAGGAAGATGTGTCACTAAGCAAACAATCTCTGCAGAGAGATACACTGTGCCACAATGAGTCGCTGAAGCCCAAAGTTCCAGCTCTAGGATGGGGCGAGGCAGGAGGGTTGGGGTGGGGGTCGGGGGAGGAAGGTGTGTGCCACAGGCGTTCCCCAGCAACCTCCAACGGCAGATCTTTTCCTACTTGGCTCTTCACTATGTTAAACAAACAACTCCGTGGCCCTGACCTTGCAGAAGCCTCACCCGCACCTCCCAGAGTCTGGTCTCAGCCCTGCCTGAGAATTCAGGCTTACTGCTTTCCCAGGGACCTCCACTGAGCATGCTGGCCTCTCAGCTCTCACCTGAATCTTGCTCATACAGAAACCTCTGCAATCCCATCCTGCTTCAGCTAAGGGGAGCCCCAGAAATCTGGTTCCTCCTAAGATGGGTCAGACTCTCCTCTGCCCACTCCACCGCAGCTTCGGAGGCTCTGGATACGTCATCCCGTGTGCCAGAAAAGGCAATGAAGAGCCGTTCTCAATGTTTTATTCAGAAACCCTCATCTCCCCAAATGCATTTTCCATTTCACTTCTAGGGAATTCCCAAACCTACAGTGACAACAATCTATTCCACACTTACACTATACCTGTGTTGTCCAAATGAGAGTTTCCAGTCATATGGGAGAATGTCCTCACTGATCTTAAGTCTGTAAAGGCCTGGCTGGGTGGGGAAGAGGGATGTTTAGAAATCGGGTCTCTATTCAGGCCACCAAAGAGCCTGACTGGTAGGTGTCTAGGCTGCTCTCATTTCTTCTGCTTAGAGCTCACCAGTCACTTCCAGGCTGCCAAAGCAGTTGGAAGCGCAGTGTTTCAGCCAGGCTGAGATACCTCTCCAAAGAAAACAGGAAGAAGGGGACAGATGACAGTGGGTAGCAGTTAGTGGCACTGGTATTTTAGAGAGCAACTGGAATAATGAATTGAGAGGTGACAGATGGGAACATCACACAGACGATTAGAAAGTCACGTGATCTGTGGGTCACGGTGAGTGGTGACCTTTGGGAGGATGAGGTCACTAGAGTGCGAGTCTGGAGCAGAGGACAGCTGACAAGGGTTAAGGAAGAGAAGATGCAAGAACCAGGCTCCTCCAGAGTGCTTCAGAAGAAAGACGGCTAGGCAGGCAGCTCAGTTGGCAGGCCGAGTGCTTGCTCTCAACCCTGGGTCCAGCAGAACAGGAACCAGCTGTGGTAGAGCACATCCGTAATCTTGCTGAGCCATCTCTCCAGACCCCAGCTCCCTGTTTCCCAAACCCAGAGCGTGATGCAATACACACAGGCAGATCCCCGGAGCCCCCAGCTGGCCTGGCCCCCTAACAGATGAGCTCCTGGGCTCAGAGAGAGGCCCTATCTCAAAATAAGGTAGAAAGTGGACAGGAGACAGTTCAGTGGTTAAAAGCACTGGCTTCTCTTCTAGAGGACCCCAGTTAGATTCCCAGTCCCACATGGTGGCTCACAAACATCTGTAAATAAAATTCTAGGGGATCTGACATCCTCTTCTGTCCTTAGATGGTACCAGGCATGAATGTGACGCATAGACATACAGACAAGCAAAAACCCATATATATGAGATAAAAAAATAAAATAGGAAGCCATACAGCAAGGAATTTTGCATTGACCTCTGAGCTCTACAAGATGCTTGCCCTACATACGTTACATATTCACCATGGACACACACACACACACACACACACACACACACACACACACTCAAATAAAGCAGGTGGATGGGTGGGGGAGAAATGCCACTTGCTTCTGGAGTATGAATTCAGACAGGGGATTCCTGTTTCCATCTAAGTCCATAAAGTCCAGGCCTTTCTTTTGGGTGTTACTCACTGGCTACAGAAGTCCTCAGAAGGAAGGTGGAGGGGAGCTGTGAGCCTTGCTGGCTGTCAGGGTTCTTAAGCCTGTGCAGGTGGGCAAGCCTCCAGCTGCTCAGACAGAGCCTCCAAGAACACCCAAGCAACTTTTCAAAAGTGATGGAGAGCAGGAGCCATGCCACATGCTTCTGTTTATGGACTCTCTCAGACAACCGACTACAGAGTAGCAACTTTCACAGCAAGGTGACCCCAGGAGAGTTTTTAATAGTCTTGGATGTTTTCTGTTGTTACTGCTTCAATCTGTTTTGTTTGTTTGTTTGTTTTTGTTTTGTTTTCGAATCGTGTCTTGGTATGTAGTCCAAGCTGATCTGGCACTCCCAAAATATCCCAGGCTGGTCTCAAATTCATAGCAATCCTCCTGCCTTGGCTTGCCAGGTCTAGGATCATAGGCATGGATCACCATGCTTACTCTATTGCACTAATGTATCATTCTTGTAAAAAGTGATGGTGGGGTTGGTCCTCAGATGTATTAGTTGGAATAAACAGGGGAAAAAACAGGTGGAGTGATTCCTTGGAGACTTTGTGGGGTCACACTCTGTGTGTCCAGGCAGGTTAGATGTATGAATTCAGAGAGGCTTTTCCATTGATGGTGGAGCTGTCTCCTGTAGTACTTTATGTCTTGCATGGTGGTGGTGACTTCAGTCCCAACTCTTGGTGTTAAAGTGTTGGGAAGCAGAGGCAAGTAGATCTCTGTGAGTTCCAGGCCAGCCAGGGCTACAAAATGTGATTCTGTCTCTACAACAAAGCATCCCACAAACTATATGTTATGAAGCAAAAGAGGCCCAATGCTATGATGGCATACTTATTTATTAGCTTCTCATGAAATACTCCTTACTGAGTCACATGAAATTTTTCTCATTTTTGAAACAGGGTCTTATGTAGTAGAGGATGGTCTTAAATTTCTGATGCTCTTGATACCTCCATTTACTGCAATTTTATTAACAAATATTGATTAATCATTTCTGAGACCAAGGAAATATGAAAAATGAATGATAATAATGATTGGTAGTGTTCATAAGCTGGGATTGACCCTTTAGTTTCAAATTTCTGGTGGAACAAACTTATGAAGGGATGACACATGGCCATCGGTCGGTAGACATTTCAATGCACGTGCATAATGTGTAATGATTAAGCCAAGGTAACAGACCCATCATCCATCTTTGCCTCAGATATGTGTCATGTCTGGGTTGAGGACATTCAAATCTTCTCTACTAGCTATTTTGAAATATTCAGCTACTTATCATCCAATAGAGGCTACGGAGATGGCTCTGTTGGTAAAGTACTTTCCTGGCAATCATGAAGACAGCATGGTGCCTACTTGTAACCCCAGCACTGGGAGGGAATTGATGTGTGGATACCCAGATTCACTGGACAGCCAGTAAGGCTGCTCCCTAAGTTTCAGGTTCAAAAAGAGACACTGTCTCGAAACAAAACCACGGTGGACAGCATCTAAGTAAAGACGCCCAAGGTTGACCTCGTCCTCCACATTCATATATAAAAACATGTGTACCTTTAAGTACACATCTGCATCCATTATGTATACACACAATTTTTCAACAAGAGTTATCACACAATCCCACAATGCTGTAGAACATTAGAATTTATTCTTCCTAGCCCACCTTGTATCCATTAACTGTCTTCTCTCCATCTCTCCATCCACCCACCAGGATCTCGGTACTGTGATGGCAACTTCAGCACCCACACATGAGGGAGCTCATACAGTATTGGTTTAAGTGCCCATGACTTCTCGGTTAACACGATGTCTTCCAAGTCCATCCATATTGCTGCAAATAACAGAGTTACAATGTTTACAGCTGAACAACATTCTATTTCATCCATCAACAGACACTAGACTGATTGTGTATCTCATCCATTGTGGACAGTGTTGCAAACAGCCTGTGAGATCATCAGCCCTTCCCAAAGCATGTTTCTTTCCATTACTTTGGATGTCCATTATAGAGTGTAGTTCGTGGGTTACAGGGCAGTTCTAGTGTCTTTAAAGGGGCCCCCATGATAGTTTACATAATGGCTGAAGTATTTTATTTTCCTACCATCAGTGTATGAGGGTTCCCTTTAACAGTCTTTTGCCTTTCACTTCTAAAAGAAACTTGAATCAAGACCTCATCTTGTAGGACAAATCCTTTCCTTTAAAAGGAAGACTCATATAAAGGTTACCTCATGGGGTCGGGAGGCACAGCTAGGGGAGGCCGTCTATTTAATGTACTTGGTACAGTAAGTCTCCTTATCTGAGTGAGTCTGCCGTTGGGGTATGGTTTGAGAATCTCCCAAAGCTCTGTGTGTTGGAAGTTTGACACTCAGTGTAGCACTGCTGAGGTGGTGGCATTTTAAAGGAGGGGAACCTCAGGCTGGGGACATGGCTCGGCTGGTAAAGTGGTCCCCATTCCAGCACAATGACCCACATTTGAACCCTCATCTCCATAAAAGGCCAGGCATCAGGGTGGGTGCTTATAACCCCAATGCTGGGGATGGGGAGATGGGCCGACCTGCCCAACTAGCCTTATATTCTAGTGAGAGGCCCTATCTCAAAAGCAAGCAAGCAAGCAGGCAAGCAAGCAAACAACAACAATAACAACAACAAAACAACTAGACCCAGCACTCAGGATACAGAGGCAGGTAAATCTTTTGAGAGCAGTCTGAGCTACATAGTGAGTTTCAGGCCAGCCAAGCCAAGGCTACGTAGTGAGACCTCACTCTCCCTCTGCCTCTCCCTCTGCTTCTCCCTCTTCCTCTCTCTCTCCCTCTGCCTCTGCCTCTCCCTTCCTCCCCCCCCCCATCACACACATACACACAGCATGAAATAATGCTCAAAATTGACTTCTGGCCCCACATGCTTGTGTACCCCAGTCATTAGGACCATTGAAGTAGGAAGCGGGATCAGAGAGTTCCAAGCTTTGCTTCTGACTTATGAGTTATTCTGCTCTCCTCTCTATGCCACAGGTATGCATGAAAGATGAAGGGGAATGATAAGGTAACGGTCCTAAAATAAGTTAGAGAAACCTCCCTGCTCCCCTGAGTAGCTGGATGTTTAGGGCCAAAGCCACATGGACTTTAATTCTGCACTCTTGTCTGAGAGGTTCTGGCCTTAGCATCCCTGTTTGTAAAACAGAGATGTTTCTAATAAAGAGACTTAAAATCCAGGGCCCATGCTTGTCAGATGAACAAGGACTCCAGCCCCAACTAGATACATCTGATGTCCTGGTACAATATCTTCTAATAAATAGGAATCAATTTTTGCATATTCTTGTAGACAACGGGGCTTCAGTATTCTGAGAGAGAGCATGAGATGGTTTCCCCACACTCTACAAACCCTCCCTTAAAATTACACATGTACGCCTTCCTCATAGGAAACAACATGAGGCACGCTGGTGGTTGTTAGGCAATTTTATATTATCAAAGGGTTGTTTTAAAATGGTATTTGACACTTCAATCTAACCTAACATTTTCTAGATACTGGAGTAGACAGCAATGGATATAGGTACACTTATTTTAAGAGACTCTACATGTGGGTGGGAAACGAACAGAGGCTGATTAATAGCCTGGCTGACAACCTCCAATTTCACAGGAACCAAAAATGGGATTTGCCCCCAAGACCCTCATTAAATCCAGAAGGATGAGAGGGCAAAGAGGCAACTTTGCCCTCCCAGGGCTCCCCCACTTTCTTGTGTGTGCAGGGGAGTTTTGTAAAAAGCTGGAAGAAGCCTGGCATACACTGGCACGTGCACGGAATGCCAGAACCCAGAGGCAGAGGTATAGAAGAATTTTAGGGCAGCCTGGGCTACATACCAAGTTTGAAGTTAACTTTGGCTACATATTAAGATCATGTTCCAAAATAAATCCAAAAATACATAAATTAATATAGCCAGAAAGACAAATAGTTTAAAGACTGCCCCAAACGAATTTAAAATGCAAATGAAATCTAAGATCAGGTAAGGGAACTGACACAGTGTGAGTTTGGTCAAAGGAGGGAGAAAGGGTTGGTACTTGATTCTATTTGGGGTTTTGATGTCTCACTTTAGCTCAGCTCAAATAGAATGGAAGTTTCCTAAGAGCAGGAATTCATTTTAGTAAATATGTCCCTGATGCCTGGTTTGTAGTAGGTATCCAAGGCAAATTTGCTGGCCATGGATTGAATAGGTCTGGGAAATGCCAGATACCACTACACACACACACACACACACACACACACACACACACACACACACACACGTAAAAGTGGGAGAGATAAAGATTTTTAATATAGCTTGTATCAATGAGACTCAATGTAAAAAGATAGTTTCTGATTATGTCAAAGACAACTTGGAACGATATTGGGATGTAGAGAAAGATCCAGCAGGAGAAAACTACTGGGTAATGTTGGTGATCAGAAAAGAGAACCTCAAATGTATGGAAATTTCCAACTAAAAGATCGCTATCAAGCTTTCTCTGACAGCCACCAGTCAGAGAGAAGCTTCTCCTAGCTCCACCTACAAGGGATGAAACTGTTACAAAATCTCACTAACCGGGAACAGATTAACTACTAGAGAGAGAAGAGGCTAAAAGGCTTTATGTTTGAGGCCACCCAGGGACATCTTGCCTGGACAGACTTCATCTACTCTTTCCCAGGCAACTTCTGAGGGATCAGTCTGTCACAAGCCACAAGTGTAACCCCTCCCCTAGCTCCTCCTTTCCATCTCCCAAGCTCCTTCCCCAGCAAGCCTCCATTCCTGTAGCTCAGAGCTCAGTTAAGCCTCGACTCTCCAGCCTTTGTGGAGTCTCATGTTTTGTTGGCTTCCCATCCTATTGAATCTTCTAATCCCAGAGGCCCCTTCGCCATGTACCCTCTGGTCCCTGCCATAGCAAAGAGGATACTACTGCTGGCCTGGGAAGAAGCCAGCCCGGCCAACAAGCCAGTGCACAGTGAGCAAGGCCTGTCTGTCTGTATCTTGATTTCACACACAGCACCATCTGGCTGAGGTACTTTTGTCCTGATGGCCTGTTACCTAACTCCTCAGGAGAAACAATGGCTGATCTCATTGTAACACTTTATCCACACCTGTCCCACAAACTAAGTGGGTCTGCCCAAGGCTTCACAGGCTCATTTTTGTACCTGGGATGACCTGTCAA
>JADRCD010169156.1:0-16110 GCA_019843815.1 Montemys delectorum | reverse complement strand
TCTCTCTCTCTCTCTCTCTCTCTCTCTCTCTCTCTCTCTCTCTCTCTCTCTCTCTCTGCCTCTCTCTCCAGTGTCTGCTGCATCTCTAACACTACAGATCTTTCTGCCTCTTCCACAAGAAAGTTATTTCAGTACACAAGAGCTTGGAACAGCAAGTGACCCTCAACAAGGCCTGTGCACATTGGGCATCTATTTAGTGAGTGTCTAAGTGAGTGCTGGGTGACAGCCCAGGTACAGAGAGATCAGCCCTCCAGGAAGGCCAATAAATGAGAGTCATTTGTTCAGTGTGGCAGAGGTCTGGGGTGCATTAAAAAGCCCTGTGAGAGGGGTTTGACTTCCATGGTGGTTCCTCATGTCTCTCTGCAGGATCGGAAACATCAGCGTGTACTGCAAGATGGTGAAGGCAAGTTTGCAGGTCAAGGTTTAGACACCATGTCATACAGGGATTCCAATCCTACCATCTCATCCCTGCCCCAACCTAAAGACAATTGGACATCACTTATTCAGCTGACTGGGTGGCTCAATCTTAATTGAAGTAGAGAGGCTCTCAGTGGGTGATGTACACAGGAGGGCAAGTGAGGGGACTGTGAGGAGGAGGAGAGAAACAGAAGGGTTGTCTACTCTCTGAAGCATGAATGTCCCCAAAACAAGAGGCTTTGTTGAGCAGAGATCTCACTACGTAGACTGTACTACTGAATGATCACACAGAAGAGGGGATTTTCTCCAGGCTCCTAATGTTACTATGGGAAGAAACAAGTGAGAGGTAAAGTAATTGCTTGTTTTGCAAAGACAACCAAAACTGGTTGACTTTTTTATTTCTTATTTTTGAAATAAGTATTTTAATTTTAAGGTATGTGTGTGTCTGTCTCTGTCTGTCTGTCTCTGTCTTTATCTCACTTGTGTGTCTGTGTATCTGTGTTTTATCTCTCTCTCTCTCTCTCTGTGTGTGTGTGTGTGTGTGTGTGTGTGTATGTGTGTGTGTGTGCACATGTGCACAGAGACTATAAGAGGACATCAGATCCCCTAGAGCTGGGGTCAGCGGTGGTTGTGTGCCATCCAATCTGGGTACTGGGAACTGAATTCCAGTCTTCTACAAGAGCAGAAAGTACTCTTAACCACTGGGATGTCTCTCTAGCTTAGCACTATTTTTTTTAAACATAGAAAAGAAAGATTGGAGTTCTCTCTGCACTAATATTAATAATACTCATAAATAGGAGCTAATATAATATAAACAGTCAACATTTGTATGTCTATACGCCTAAAGCACATGTGTGTGCCTGCAATGTGTGTGGGCTTACAAACTCTTGCTACTTTGCACAGTGGTCAGTTATTAAGCACCCTTTCTTGCTTTCTACCTTATTCCCTCGAGATTCAGTCTCTCCTCACAGTATCTGGAGATGGCCATTGGGAGGGAGCTATAGTGATGGCTATTAACCTTCAACAATCCTCCTGTCTCAGCATTCCCTTCCAGCTCTGGAGTTACAGTCACATGTAGCTACACCTGACGTCCTCTGTGCTGAACTCACGTCCTCAGGCTGTGCAGCAGATGCTCTTACCCACCAAGCCGCCCCCCCACCTCAATATGCAACACAATACATTAATTAATTTTTCTTTTCTTCTTTTTCTAAAATATTTATTTTTATTTATTTTATGTGTGAGCATGCTATCTGCATGTATACCTACCTGCGTGCCAGAAGAGGGCATCAGACCTCATTATAGATGATTGTGAACTACCATGTGGTTGCTTGGAATTGAACTCAGGACCTCTGGAAGAGCAGCCAGTGCTCTTAACTTCTGAGTTATCTCTCCAGCCCCTGATCAGATTTTTTTTCTAATAAGAGTTTCATGAGGGCATGCTTTTGGTCCATTTGTATAGTGGGTGAAAATCTTCAATGATAAAGGCTGTCCCATAAGAAGGAGGAAAATCATGTGCTCAGTCCCCAACATAGGAGGCCTGACTATTCAATGATTAATATGTAGCTAAAAAAAAAATCATCTGAGCTAGGGATATTTAATATTCCTAGAGAACCCCCCCCCCATTCTCTTCTCTTTTGAGCATCCCAATAGATTCTTGAGCTGCAGAAGATAGGCCTCAAGGGGCTGTAAGTCACTGGTCCTATCTCGAGTTCCTGCTATTCTCACTTTCCACCACAACTCCTCATCTGCACGTGGGCTCTGGGGAACCCTGAGCAGGAGGAGGCCACAGTGGATTTTCCTGAAACAGAGTACCCACACCAAGTTCAGTATGTGTGGGCTTTGCACGGCTGATATTTTTCCCCAGGAGACACCATGCAAACCAGATTTTTGTAAACTGGATCCTCTAGTAGAGGGACGTTTAATGTCATTTCCAAGACATGGTACCTTATTTCTTGCCTGGCAATGGCTTATAAAAATTCAGTGTTAAGTAAATTTGAGTAAATCCCTGGCCCTAGCTTTTAGGAGCAGGTAGACACTGATTTACAAACATACATGTCCATTTGGAAATGCCCCATATTTCAACGGATAGCTACATAAACCTGAAAGAAACTTACAATACAGCAAATGTCATATTTGGGAAACTTTGCAAATTTGGATTTAATTTTTGTTTTGTTTTGTTTTAACAAAGACAGACAAGTTTTCATGGATATGTTCAGACAGTTCTTCTTGGCCTCTCTTCCATACTACACTGTGCTGTCAGATGGGAGAGTGAAGGCGCCTAGAAGCTGGGAGCCCTGTGCCTATTTTATAATTTGTCAGCATTGCTGTGGGAGATTAGAGCTGGCCTTGCCAAGACATGCTTAGGGAAGGAATCTATCAGAGCTGACTGGCCATGTCTTTCTGTTTCTTATTAGATGCACCATAATTCTTTTCTCCTATCCCTACCAGCTTCTCCAAATCAGAGATTTATCTCCCCCCCCCCCCAATCTCCTACAAAACCCCAAGGATCTTTTCATGTCCGTGAGTCAGAGTGAGCACATCGTCCCACTCCCTTGGCAGGAGACTCTAAGGGGAAGAAAATAATGTTGCCGGAACCTTCATTACAACCCCAGGGCCTGGGAGAATTCTCATTTTCCTAGTGTGTCAGGAGAGCCGGGGCCTTACCTAGGGACATGCTAGTGACGAAGAAAGGACAGGAAAGAAGGCTCTTTGGGGACTGACTGCTTCTGGATCCACAGAGGCACGTAAACACCTAATGATCCCTTGCCATGGGCTGCATCATTGGTTTATTAGTTACAGAGGTAAACTTTGGCAGGGAAGCCAAGTTCTCACTTGCCGGTTCTAGGTCTGTTCTAAATTATGAATCTGATTAAGGAGGCACGGAGAGGCAACGGGGCTCTGAGAATCTTTCAAAGTTGGCCTATCTCATGAAAAAGTCACATACATGTGTGACTTTATAGGGAAAAAAATGTGACTTAGGGCTGCCAGGATGGCTTTTGGTTTTCTGCAAGCATTAAAGCAGAGCTGTTCGCATTCTGCTGCTTGCATATCACAGCCAGACCAGAAGCTTAGATCTGAGAAGCGCAGGGCTTATGAGCCTGAGATGAGGAGCCAAGAATGCATAGACAGTATCTGAGTGTGCAAGGAAGTCTGATGACATGAAATGGCACATCATGAGAACCAAGGAATACTTGGATGTCTAATTAGAAGGAAACTCCAAAATCAACTAGTGCAGACAACCAGCTCTACGATCTCACAAGGGTAGTTAAAATGCCTTAGCTGGAGCAGTTCCCAGCCCAGGGATTTACCAAAGCCCATTTCCATTGTGTTGGAGTTTAAAAGACTATGACATCTCTACCTACCTTCCTTCCTTCCTTCCTTTCTTCCTTCCTTCCTTCCTTCTTTCATTCATCCTTTCTCTCTTCTTTCTTTTCTTTCTTTCTCCTCTATCTCTTCCTGCCTTTCTCCTTCCCTTTCTTTCCTCTTATCTTCCTTCTTTTATCTCTCTCAGAGAGATTCTTACTATTTCACCCACACTGATGAGTGGAGCTCGTAATGCAAGCCAAGGCTGAAACTCAACTCATGGTAGTCCCCCTCCCTCAGCTCTGGGGTATACTAGGAAGATCTTTCTGAAACAGAAGCTGATTTTCTCTTCATTGATTAGGGCTCTGCCTTCTTTTCTCTGGGATAGCTTAGAATCACTCTGACTCTGCCTTCTTGCTGTCATTAGCACTGCCTCCAGAGGTTCCTGTTTTTTTCCTTCCTCCCCTCTCTTATATTCTCTCCTAAGCTGGTCTTGTTTATTTTACCCCAACCCTCTCTGTTTTATCTTTCTTCCTAAAGAAAACAAATACAATTTCTTTTGACAAGATTCTCTCCTTAAACCAATGCTGCCTCCCAGGGACTAACTTGTTTGCTCGAGTCTCAGAGTTCTTAAGAACTGTGGCAGCTCAGTGTCTGAGCCCATCTTAGAGCTTCTGACACCCAGCTTTTCTTCGGAGCCATCTCTGCAGTTCTGGGTGATGAGCATCGCTGGATGTAGCCCACTGGCTCACCTCGGGATACAGGGACTCATATTGGAAGCTGAACCATCAGAGCTGCAAGAGTTGGACCTATGTGGGGGAATGAGGAGACTCTGAAATGCAAGAGAAATGTGGTGACTTTTGCTTTTCAGCTTCTCCAAAAATCCCACCCACTTCAGTTTGCTCTAGCTTTGTACAACTGGGCTTAATTAATCTTGGTTGTAAAGCCACACTAGAAGAGAACTTGTCCTACTACATTCCTGGTGCATGGTGGGATCCTTAGTGTGCTTCCTGCTAGGAGCAGCATGCTACCACTGAAAACTGCGGCCTCTGCTCTAACCTTGTCCCGTTTGAACCTTAGGGCTTCAACTCCAGCCTTGTGGATTAGTCATCAACCACGTGGATGTGTGTCCTCATCTGCGATCAAACATGTCCCACTGACCAAAATGATAAACCTCAAATCTATTTTCTCATAAAATTTGTGTCCATTAATTCTGTCCTTCTACCAGTAAACAATGAGTACTGAACCCAGGCCACATAGTTCCCATTCCCAATGCTCCAGCCCTAAGGCATAGCTCCAGATCTACCCCAGGCACAGAAGGCTCAGTTGACAGCATTTCTTTCTGTGTGTCATCTCCTCTTCCTGCACAGCATTTTTCATGTTGTGTCCTGCATACCTTTCAAGAATACTGCTTTGACGCTTGCCAGAGGGTTGGTTTTAAATCTACCAAGATTGCCCATCACCATCTTCATATTCCTGACATAGAACTTATGATTTTGTGTGCTAACTTATCTTTGCTTGTGAGCT
This sequence comes from Montemys delectorum, assembly GCA_019843815.1. Classification (NCBI taxonomy): domain Eukaryota; kingdom Metazoa; phylum Chordata; class Mammalia; order Rodentia; family Muridae; genus Montemys; species Montemys delectorum. Next base: position 10,863 of record JADRCD010169156.1, on the reverse strand, counting down.
CTTTGGGGGCTAAGAACACATCTTACATCATCTTCTTATGTTCAGCCCCATGTCTTTACCATAGAAGATAAAATAAGAGGCTAAAATTATTCAGTAACTGTTGGGCTGTGTAGGACTGAACTAGATACAGCATACAGAAGTAACTAACTGATACTCCAATCTCTGGAATAGGCTGCCTGGATTCCAGTTGTAGTTCTGATAGGTATATGTGTAGCATTGTATAAGTAATTTTGCATAAGCATGAGCTTCATTTCCTTAACAGTAAAATTGGTAGACTAATACTACTTGAATTACTTGGAGATTACTAAAAATAAATTTGTTGTATTTCAAGATAGATTTTGTGTGTGTGTGTGTGTGTGTGTGTGTGTGTGTATGAAAGAGGTAAATATGGAAAATACCAAAGTGGTAAATCTAGATAAATGTGCAAGGAGAAAATGCAGAGAGGTTTATGCAGAAAAAGCAAAGAGATGAGAGGTAGTCTCACTCTATCAAACTTGTTTTACTACATGAAAATCCATGCATAAATCAAATTTATCACTTCAAATTCTATGTGCTACTCTCTTTCAATGTAGCCCAAGTTAATCTTTTGATTTTATAGTTATTGGACAGTTTCAAATAAATCCCTATTGGTAATGGCGCTTTCCCTCGGAAGACCTTCCACATCCAAGATCCAACAGCCTATTTGTCAGCGCCTCAAGACCAACGACATTCATCACACATATCCCAAAAGCTAGAAAGAGACCTGGTGAGCTGAAAAGTAGAAACACAGATCGTTGACCAGTGAGACATACACACAATGCAAGGCACTGACAGGGAGTCTGCCGTTTTCTGCTCATTTCACACTGCAATCTAATTCATGGGAAGCAGGAACGTTTTTGCTTCAGGATCTCATTTGGGGCTGAGACCCCACTGACCTAAATTATTTTGCCATCCCCTGAGGCCTGAAGTCCAGCCACCTTTGAGACTTCATCCTGGTAGATGAGGAAATAGAGCACAGAAAGAATGGATGAGAGTCCTCCTTCCCCAGGCCTGTGCTCACCTTCTATGGTCCAGAACTTCTATACATGAAGGAAAAGTTGTGGGTGTGGGGAGCAGGTTGGCTTGAGCAAGTAAGCCTGAGACAGAATATGAAAATAGCAGAGAAAACAATTTTTCAATCTCTGCCACAAGGGGTCGAGTGTAAGAAAGCAACATGCAAAGTCTTAAATGAAAGTGTCATGTTCACAATTATAGGGTATAAGGCAGCCTTCCTTCAGCATGTCTTATGAAAAAGAAGCCAGGGTTGTAAAGAGATACAAGATGCTGGGTGATCACAAATTCATTGTTACATGATAATGCTTTATCTTTAGATAATGACATAGTAGTCAAGTGAAAGAATGAAGGGAAGGTGGAGAGTAGAAAGAACCGAGACTTCACCGCTTAGTAAGCTGTGTATTCTTGATAAAGGTACTTATATTCATATCTGCTAGCTCACATATGAAAAAGAGCTGATAATTACTATTTAACTATTGCCCCAATTCCACATATAAAACAGAACAATATTCAGTAGGTTAAAATGGTCTTTCTCATAGCATGCATATAGATTGGCTGTAAGAGCTTTGCTTCACGCTGAAGATCTGCAAAGGATCAGTGGGAAGGTCTGCCTCCTAATGGTATTTGTTTTAGGGACAAAGCTAAAAGAGTAGAACTAGAGTACCAGAAGGGTGTGACTTATCTAGCTAGAGAAGAGAGAGGAACAGCTGGGAGAGAGGCAACACGCAACGGCTCTTGAGAAATTGGCCAGGAATTGTCCGACAGTTACTTCTCTCTTCATTCCTTTGCCCAAAGCAAAGTAATACAGCTGTGTATATATAGGACTAAGAAATAAGTTCTACCCTTATAAGTGAATAATTCTACTGGGCCATCTATTAAGGATCTAACATCAATCAGGCAAAATTGATGAGTCAGTCTACTACACTGATATTTGTAATGTCTCTGTGATGAATTCTAAATATATCAAACATCCAGTCCCATCCCTGGTGACATTGAGGCCCAGTGAGCATTGGTCCTGTAATAATGTTCATGGCAATCATGAGAATGATGATGAAGGTGATGAGGCATTTAGTGTACTCTCACTTGTCCCCAGTGTAATGTCTCTGTCTTGGAACACATTGACCTGGGTTAAGAAAAAAATACATTGATATGATCAAGTGCAAAAAGTGAAAGTTGGGTGTGAAGGTCTAGAGATCTGGAAATTCGTATAGAAACTAAAAATACTTGGTCAAAAGCGAAGTATCCTATATCAAAAAGTAAATATCTCTAAATAACAGAAGTCTTACCTCATTTCAAAATGAGTAAACTTTTAAGAGTCCTGGAAGGAACTGCAGCCTGTGGGAACTATCTTGAAGTAAAATGGCTAATGGGAAACATAGGAAGAAGTCTACTGGGGAGAAGAATAGCATGGACCGTTGGCTTGCTGAGTAAACAAGCTCTACAGGAGATGAGCAGTGGTGAAGAGGGTAATTTTCTCCATAGGTGAACAGATGAGCTTTAGAAGAACAGATGGAGTGGCCAAGGCAAAGATAGGGTTTCTGTGTCTTCAAAAACACTCACTATCCCTTTCCATTCCTTCTAGTCTTTCAGATTCACTGGCCCTCCCTTGCAAGGAATCTATTGCATTTCATGTTGATTCTACAGACATGTCACTTCTGGTGCCCTCTTCAACTCCCTAAGCCCCACAGGGACAAGTGTGACTCACCAAACAGTGATCTCGTCCTCCTCCCCTAAGCTTGCCTCTCCCCTCCCCACCTCTTCCAATCAGCCTTAATTAAACTGTTTGAAAGCTGCAGCTTGATTTTAATTAGAGCAAAATTGAAAAGATTAGAATAAAATTGGCCAATCATTGTTTACGGGCCGTTGTTTGAGAACACAGCAGGCTGCTAAATTATCTCCAGGCCAGGCTTCTTGAGTTCTTCCAGACAGTAAGGACAGGGCACTAGAACATCAAGGCTAAGCCACCCTTGAGTCTACTCTTCTGCCTTCAAGGTCATAGGGGCTGAGATCTTGTTTAACCCAATGATGCCAAATTGAAAGGCCTGGGGATTCATCCTATCCACAATAGAGAACTAAGCAGAATTACCTGGGAGGTATGACAAAGGTGGGTAGTGGAACCTAAGCTTAAGCCTCGCCTTCAGACGAAGACAGAAAATCACTAGTAGCCTGACCCAGAAGCTAGTTAAATTCAACTGCTAATCAACTGAGACTTGGGGCCAGTCACTTCTCTGTTTCCAGCCTCTGAAGTGAACTTGTTAACTTGTAAAAGGATAATAGTTGAATAATAATATCCCCTTCATCTCCTCCAAGGTCCTTATAATAAACTTGCTAAACATGCCTGAAAATTGTTTGCAGTTTTTAAAAAATACTAAAAGATTTCACTATACCAATATAAGAAATTATGGTTATTATTATCATTTCTTTTTATGACTCAGATTAATCATGTCTCATTCATTATAGCAGTGGAAACTCTAATAGCCAAGAACATTATAGTAATCTGTTGTTGAGATAGAAATCTTTTGATGATGTGATATGTCTAGAAATACTGCACTCTGTATGGAAGCCAAAACACTTACAGTTCTCTATGCCTCTAGTATATCAAGCTGGAGAATCTGAACCATCTGAACCAAGTCTCTTAGGTGAACAACTGGAATCCTTCAATGCCTATGCTAGCTTTGACCACTCCTATGAGTTTTCTGAGTTTAAAGCTGTGATCCTATGGAAAAAGAAAAATGGGTGCTTTTTTGAGTGTCAGATTGGCCCCTGGGTATGTGAGACAGAGATTGAGACATGAAACAAGAGAAGGCCTTTTGCTGGAAACTCATTGGGAAAGTCAGCAGCACTCAGTGGCTCTCACTGAGCCTCTTGTGTCAAACCAGCAAACTATAAGCTGGTCAGACAGACAGTTCTCTAAGAAAAGAGTGAGCTCAAAGAATTGTTATTTACATTTACCCACACTTAGTTTCGCTGTGAGATATGTTTTGAAGGGTCATTGGCTGACAGTTTAAATAGACAGGTCAGGAAAGATGACAAAATCATCCATGGTTTTGGGTTAAGGCTTGTCTATTGTTCTGAAGTTCTTATTTATTCAGTAACTTATTCTGTGTCTTTCTTCATTTTGCTAGGAAATCCAGCCATATTATTTTTCTTATGTTCATGATACATTCCAGAGCAAGAACTAGGAGAATGATAGTTTAGAGCCTTGTAATACAGGAGTCCCTTTGAGCATCAAAGTTGGGTGATGCCTCCCCAAAAGAGAGGTTACTTAAAAGAGATTAGATGGGGAAAAAAATGGAAAGGAACACCAGTGTCACTTATGTGGGCCATTTACAAACTGCAAGATGGTACTTGGTGCTAGGCATTCTGGACTCTATGACGTCCCCCTACCTCTCAGGGAGTCCCAGGCCTATTCTGGGAACTGCTGCCTGGATGAGCAGAGGATGATCGGTTGACTGTGCAGGAAGCAGCAGTGATTCCCAGAGTCTAACTCAGGAGGAACAAATGGTTCCTAGCACACAGGGGTGCACTGACTGTAGGCCAGGATATTGCCAAGCCTGCAGGGGTGTCATGGTGAACAGACACAGAAAGAGCTGCAAGCTCAGAAGATTCGAAATGTGACTTTCCAGTTGACAACCTTATAGTTGACCTAGGTAATGTGATGGACATGTTTTCCTAACCAAGGTAGAATGATAACAATTCATTAGAAAACTGGTAATAAAGAAGAATATAGCTCTTAATATAAAGTCTCAGCACAGTCACCCAGTTTATTCTTAAACATCGATCATCTATCTATCTATTCATCCATCCATCCATCCATTCATCCATCATTTGCTTGTCTTCTATTGTTATCTATTATCTATCATATTTTTGTTATGTATGTATGTCATCCATCTATGTATGTATGTATGTATCTATCTATCTATCTATCTATCTATCTATCTATCTATCTATCTATCTTACTACCTACCTACCCACCTATCTAGGCAGCATACTCTATTTTTAAATGTCTCTCCTTTAGGACTTTACAGATAGGAAACCTTCATAATTAATGGCTCTTCATGGGGCTGAATCAATGCTCTCAGTTTACAAGCCTGAAAAGTGGTGCTTTAGTGCAAACAGTATCTGGGTGGAAGACACCTCACCCCCGCTGTGTTCTTTCTGAATCTTTTATCTTCAGATGCTCCCCTGCAGGGAGGCTCTTGCAGCCAGATCTGTTGTTGATCCTGTGATACACAGGACATGGCGCTGTCCAGTAATGACTTGGAGATACCACTTTCTAGTTACAATTTTTGAATTAGAACAACCTGTAGTCATTTAATGAGCTCAGTGGAGCTCCATGGAGAGCCCCTTTTGGTTTCAAACGCAGATCTGGCTCAGAGAAGACTCAGTCTAAATCCCTGCTGAAGCTTCAGTTGCTTGGAATTTGGCATGAGTGTGATTGAGCTTTCCCTAAACTCATGTACAACCAATATTGCACAACTGGAAAGAGCCAGCCATCATTTACTGTTAGTGTAGGCCGTTAGTGGGAAGCACTTTGGGACAAAAATGATAGTGACAACTTTAGAATCTTTTTTGTTTTTACCTAAAAATGTCTGAACACGCAGCTGTGTATGGTACACTGGATTTCACCTTTCTTGGATCTATTGATGATTTTATTTTTATATTAATTGGGCCTTTTGCAGCTCTTGTTCACTTAGAGGTAGCCCTGCTTGCCATAGAAGGAGGTGGATGGTGCAGTGGTCTACTGATGATAGTCATCTACTGAAACACCTTCTAAAATGCATAGGGATGCCATTTTTCTCCACGTCCACCTTGAACAGCTCTGTTCATCCTTTGGTTCAACCCAGGAATATTTTCTGCCATGTCCTCTGATGTTTGAAAAAAACTTTCCTTAGGACTACAGTGCTGTTTGAAATATTTTCTTTCTCAGACTGTTTACTGAGTAACAAACACAGTGGGAGAAGGATTTTAGGAGAAATGGCTAAATTGGAATGGAGATTTACTTGATGTCTTAATTGAAACAAAGATGATGGCTTAATTGAAGCACTGTATGCTAATCTAATTGATATATAGAAAACATTCTTTTCATGGGGGAAAAAGTCTTGATTATTTTATTACTGGAAAAAAAACCCTACTAAATGAAAAATTGAAAATGAATGCTTACGCTTTGACTAGCTTAGGCTGCCTTCCAGTATTGCCTCTTGAGGGTTTTAAGATGCTGTGGAAAAAACAGGTTAATAGGTTCTTTTTTTTTTTTTTTTTCCTAGACAGGGTTTTTCTGTGTAGCCCTGTCTGTCCTGGAACTCACTCTGTAGACCAGGCTGGCCTCGAACTCAGAAAACCTGCCTGCCTCTGTCTCCCAAAGTGTTAGGATTAAAAGTGTGTGCCACCACTGCCCTGCACATTTTTACTACTTTCTGGCTTAAACTCCATTCACAGACATTCCCCGATGATTTCATATCAATGAGGGTCCTCAAGGACTGGGAAGAACTTGACAGGAGTAGAAGTGCGTGGTGTTTGGATTCTTGGAGGCTTAACCTTTTTGTAGTTGCCACCTAATTCTGAGTTGGTGCCTGTATTAGTCCGTATTCCATTAATATAACAAAATATCTGCGGCTGGACACATTACAAAGCAAAGAGGCTAATGTAGTTCATAGGTCCAGAGGATCAAACATATGGTGCTGTGGGCAAGTTGCTGCTGGTAAGGACTGACTTGGCTGCAGGACATGATGGATGGCCTCATGGAGGAACTTAGTGCAGGAGAAAGAGATCACTGAACAAGACAAGAAAGGGCAATCAAGGGGGAGAGAAACTAGGGACATTCTTTTGCAAAACAGACTTCCCAGAAAACTATTTGCATTCCCATGAGAACTATTGGAATCTTAAAGTTCTCACTACATCTTAGCTTTGCCATCATAACCATCAAGTTTCCTACCCAACCCCCACTCCCACCACGCCCCCACCCCCAAAAGGCTAATGTAGCCAAACCTCATCTGAGACAGCAATATGTCACTGGATGCCAGGAGCAGATTTGGCTTATCTGTGTTTTTTCTGTTTGTAACTGTAATCCCATGATATGAACTCTTTATCCAGTGAGCTTCTCTAGTGCAATGCTTCACAGTAAGCCCCTATCCTTATGCTTCACTTCTTCTGCAAACCTTCCCCTCCCCTAGTTTTACAACCATTCCTTTGCTTTTCACAGGCAGAGATACTATATCACAGTGGTTACGCCATGTCCTGTCAAAACAACGAATGTTTCAGCTCTGGTTCTGCCACTTACTGGATGTTACCAGCTGAGTAAATTAAAATATCCTGCCTTCATTTCATTGTCCATTTGATGAAGATAATTATGTTTTCCCCCTTATAGGGATATTTTATAGATAACTCTTTTAAGAACCTTAGAATGTCTAGCACATGGTAAGAATTCATCAAGTATTACCCATAGATTTTTTATTGTTTACTCATAAAATGCTTTCTATGGCAGTGTCATTCACTCTTCTGGGTCATGTGTTACTCTGTGTTATAATTTCCTGAGTACTCATGATACATGGACTCAGGTCTTTGTGATTCTTCCCATGATGCTTTGTATATGAATCTGATTGCCTTCTCAATTTTAATTTCTTCTCCTGCAAATGAGCATAAGGAAGCTACTTTTATCCAGAAAAGGTTTTGCCATAGTATAAATGGTATACTTTATTCAATCCATAGTAAATTCATGTTTTGTTTAGATAATTAAAGAAATGAAATGTTCTGGGTAATGGTGCTATTTTTGTTAGAAGATAGCAAACTTTAACTTTCTGAAGAGTCTGAGTACATACTTCAGGGACACAGAGGAAGACAAAATTGTAGTAAAGGGATGTAGTGTTGACCTTCATCACCATCTGAGATTTCGCAGGTGTCCCTTTGATTGTGTGACTCCATTGACCTTACCCCCTTAACATTTCTGGGCTCCAGTTCCTGCCCCTGTCACCATCACCCCGAGGAAGGTCAGTGTGCTCTCTTTTTGCTCCCATTCTGCTACTAGCTGGTTATATTCTTTTAGGCAACCTGTGGCATCTTCCTTTTGTGGTCTTCTCAGCTAAGGTTCATGCTGGAATCTGAGTCTGCTACAAGTGGATTGCAAATGTGTCAAAGGCTTCTCAAGTCTGCCAAACAACAGGGCAAGTACTGATGTGTCAAGACTTGTTTTTCTGATTTATCCTGCTATGAGCAGCCTCATTTGGGACTCTAAAGAAGTTTTTTCTCCCCTCCCTCCCTCCTTCCCTCACTCCCTTTCTTCCCTCCCTCCCTCACTCCCTTCCTTCCTTCCTTCCTCCCTTCCTTCCTTCCTCCTTCCCTCTCTCCCTTCCTTCCCCTTCCTTTTTCTATCTCCCTTTCCTTCCCCTCTACTTTTTCCAACTTTTTGATACAAGATTCGATTCTATATTATCCTGGTCTGGAATTCATGCCAATCTTCTCACCTCAATGTATATCACAATCTCAGGAAGTCTGTCAGAAGGTATTCAAACTTGTCAACCACTTCTAACAGCATCAGTTTCTCTCTAGTTGTGTGACATTAGGCAATTGTTTAGCATTCTAAGCTTCAGTTTCCCCAATGAAGTCAAAAACTCTGTAGCTATTGACTTGTGTTAAACAGCCTTTCCATGGCTGATGCCAAACTGAACAAAAGTGCATAACTTAAAGCCTATGGCTTCTTCTGTCAGTCTTTAACATAATGAATAGTAGAAATTACCAGACTCACTGCAGAGGAATGGAGATATTGATCATTGACACCTGAGTGTTAAACATAACAGTCTCAATTGACAGATTTTTATGCACTAGGCTTTGAATATGGACAGCAGACAGCCATGAGATGTTGTCCATGTCTGCTGCAGATGGTATATGAGGACCCAGACAGTATAAAAAGAAAAATCAAAATAATATGCTGGCAGTGTTTACTATTATTTTGAGTCATGGTCTAGCTACGTAGCTATGTAATCCTGACTGGCCTGGAACTCACAATGTACACTAGGTTGACTTCCTATTTGTAGCAAGCTTCCTGCCTGTGCCTCCTGAGTACTGAGATTGTAAGTACACACCATCACACCTGTCTGATTTATATTTTTGAAATGCACTAAATTATGCTCCTATATTCTTATAAATAAAATTTAACTTCCTGACACACACATTGAAAATGATTCATTTCATGTCAGATCAATTGCTAATTGGGTGTTGCTTCCTAGATTATCTCCCTATAACTATGTTTTAATCAATTTCCCATTAATTTGAAAACTAGTGGATTGGGAAGGCTATGATATTAAAGGGCATGGAGAATATCTCCTTCGATTACTCAGCACAATAGTGTTGAATATCTACTATTGTTCTGTTGTAAGAATGGCTCATATGATTGTATGAATGACGATAGTTAATAGCAGGGAAGAAATGCTAGAAATGCTACCTGGTAGAGTTTATGTTCTAATGGGTGGAGAAGGAATGGAAAATAGATGGTATCAGATGGTAATGAGTCAGAGAGTGTAAATGAGAAAGAAAGAGACAGAGAGGCAGACAAACAGACAGAGAGACAGAGACACAAAGAGAGAGAGAGACAAAGAGACACACACACAGAGAGAGAAAGAAAGGTGGGGGGAGAAGAAGCCCTTCTGGATTAGATCAACAGGAAATTGATAGGCTTGGGCCATTTTAAGTAGTCATAGAAGACAGAAGAATATCTCCTCTTCACCCTTGAATCTAGGAAGGTAACGTTATAAAAATAGTAGTTAATGAAGTCGGCATGTAGCTTTTCCCAAGGCAGAGAGCGGGGATTGATGACCCTAAGGATTCTTTTGATTATGTTTTGTTTCTGTTTTTAGTAATCTGATTTTATGATTCATCAGTGCAATTTTCCTCTAGCCAAAGAGAGAATACTGGTTCCCATCCAGCCATCCACAAATGAGATCAGGCAACTGTTCTTCACCCTGCAGTGGGATTTGGGATAGCTAATGCTTTTGACAAATACCCTGTACTTTAATTAAAGTTTAGCATTTCCTGCACAAAAGAAATAACTAAAGATATATTATTACTAACTTGCCTAGTTCGATAAATAAAGCCACACGAAGAAAAATTTGAAAGACTGAGTTGAAACCATGAATTATTAGTCACCGTTTCCCTTTGTTCCACTAGTGATGCTGGACATATGCTCCTCCTTTCTATGTGAGCCTCGATCTCAGATAAGGGGATGGGGCACAGCTCCTATAGGCTCAGATTACACATGGGTTTCCATGTACTTATTATTACCTATTTTATTTTCTGCAGCTCCAGCATAAGTATTCCTTGGCTTTGAAGGGAAGATTAGACCAAGGTTATGCACTTTTACAATGAGCAGGATTAGAATAAGTGAGGGATCCATGGAGACTTTACATCTTACTGCTTACCAAGTCAGGAGTTGTAATACGGGAGGGGGTGAAAAATTCATTTCCTACAATTATTTAAATTTCAGATCAAGACAAAGATTCTACCTAGAATCTTTTCCTCTCTGAGGTTCAAATGCATTGGTGAGGAGCAAGCCATAGAGATTGGCCCCCTGGATATGAAACCCAGACATCTTCTGAAACAGGCTGCTTAAGATGTGATATTCTTGGTTCCTTTCAGGACTCATGTGATATTTGCAATGATATTGGGGAAGAAAAAAAAAACAGCAAATAAAACTGATATGTTATTTGAAAGGCAAAATACTCATCCCAAATGAGTCTGGTGGTCGTGTGCTAGTCATTATACAGGTGAACTAAATACATAGACACAGACACACACACATACACACACACACACACACACACACACACACACACACACACA
>JADRCD010169149.1:0-10407 GCA_019843815.1 Montemys delectorum | reverse complement strand
TATCTATCTATCTATCTATCTATCTATCTATCTATCTATCTATCTATACATACATACATATATATGGCCATTTAGTGTTTCTGGTACGTGCATATGTTTAAGGCTGAACACATATGATTAGATAACCTATCACAGAGCTCTTTCTTTTTATTGTCAATCATTTTGTGAATCAAACACAAAAATTATAAACTTCCTTGTAAAAGAGGTACCTGAGAACATGAGGAAATACAGATAAACACTTATTGAACTTAAAATGTCACTAAAAGAAAGGTAGATCTAGGCACATCATCAAAACTTTTTACTCTGTTTAGTCTCAGAGGCTGTATATACATAAGTAACAAGAACATGGACTCAGCAGATTGTACTCTGTGTTTGCATATATGTGTATATTGCAATAATCCATAAAAAAGAGGCTATCTACTTGGGAGTGTGTGGTGGAATGTGAGGGAGGAAAGAGGGGATAGTAAAGCAATATAATTCTATTTCAATTAAAAATATAGACTTTAAAAACAAATTTATGCTCTGCGGTTTTTGGGGGATATTACAGTGGGGATGGAAATAAAATATCTAGTTTTCCCCTCTCTCTTTGCTGGGGCAGTTGCACACCGTGTAAACCTTTCCCGGTGGTGCTACTCTTCCTTGTACAGATATCAAAAGCAAAAGTACACGTTAGCTCACCCATTTATGTTTACCAAGGAAGGTGCAACCTGACAGCCAAAGTTAAACAGCACTTGCAGTAAAGTCAGGGAGTAACAAGTAATAGCCCCATGGTTTCTATTAGGACACTTGTCACTTGAAAATGATCCATATTCTGGGTGTGTATACACATTCAATTGAGAGAGGGAAAAGAGAGGAGAGAAGAGGAGAAAAGAGGAGAGAAAAGAGAGAAAAGAAAGGGAGGGGAGGGCAGTGGAAGACAGAGGCAGAGAGAAGGAATGTTCATTAAAGAACACAGGTAAAAGTCACCTTCCCTGAATGCTGCACTGTGCTCATAAGCTCCAGTTTCCCCTAGGTCATAGCTCATTTTCTACATTCTTCTTAGATGTAGATAAATGTAAACACTGGAGCAGATAATCTCAGGTTCATTTGTATATGACTGTAAACTTCTGTCAATGATTTTTTTTAACCAAATTAACCTTTTTTTTTCATTTAGGTTTTCTTAAACTTTTAATTTCCAAATCACATTCTGTGAAATGAATACAGTGTCGCTAGAATATATATCATATGACTAAAGATGATCAAGACATAACTTTCATAAATTTATCTTTAATATAAAAATTGTAAGCTTATTTTTAAATTATTTTTGCTTGTTTTTCCTGCTTGAGAATTTCATGGATGAATATGATGTTGCATCAAATTTCCATTTTCTCCCTTCAAACTCCTATTTCAATTTTGTATTCTTTTAAAAAATTCTTCAGTTTTAAACCTGTAATTCATATCAAATATAAGCAATAATAAATTACCTTGTACTTGCTGAAATTCTGCACTATGCCAGGTACTGGAGTACCCTTGATAATATAGATTTCCTCAAGCTAGTGAGGAACCAAAATTTTTCACATCATTAGGTAAGACAGAAGATACTGAGACTTCTGCCCTTTGGAGATGTCAAACTTTAATTAAACCACTGTCTGAGACCATCAAAACTCACACTTTCCACTATGTGAGTAGTTTTGTGAGTTGTTCCATTCCTTCCTGCATTCAGTGCTTCTGTATCTACATAGCTGGCCATTTGGTAAATATTTTGGTATATGGAAGAGTCTCTTTTTCAGCTTGCTCACTCCTCGAAACCCTTCATTCCTGTCTATTTGAAAGTTGAGTGACTTGGCTGATGAATGGCATAGTCATAGTATGGTAAGCTGACATTATAGATCTAGTGCTTTTCTAGGATCCCTCTCACTTATTCTCTTTGTTTCTTGGCAAGGAGACCCATCAGCCTAAACATCTCCATGGGAACCAGACATTTCTAAACAATAAGGTAGATATTTTCTCAAATATTTTTTCTGAGGAAACTGTTTGTTTATGATGCCATCCCAATGCTGCAGTGTTTGATGAGTCATGCTATCTTGATGAAATGAGAACAAGATGGATGGTTCCTTGGTTCACTTCAGGCAGCCTGGAGGAGAGGTGAACCAAGGAAAGTGCTAAGTTGTCTAGCTACATCTATCCGGTTGAGGTGAGGTATAGAAGCAGATTGTTCCAAGAAGGACAAACATACACTGATGTTCAAAGATACAGCATGGTATAAAGATGTGATTTCAGAATACTTATTGAATGAGAACAAGGGGTTTATGTACAGTATGATAAGTAGAGGCTAAAGATATCAAGGGCTATTTATAGAGGGGCTCTGCATTCTCATTGTGAATACCTCAGTCCTAATTCTATCTATCTAACTTACAATTTCACAGTTTCAATATTCTTTTATGGCAGAATAAAATTCCATGGTGGTTATGTATCACATTTTCACTATCCATTCACCAGATGAAGGGTACCTAGGTTGTTTCCATTCTCCAGACATAGGGAATAGAGTGATAGAGTGCCAGTGAATGTGGCTGAGTGATTATCTGTGAAGTAGACCACTGAGTCTTCTGGGTCAATGTCAAGTTGAGTCATATGGTAGATCAACTTTTAGCTCTTCAATAATTTCCCAGAATAATTTATAAAGTAACTTCACCATTTTTTAGTCCCAGCAAACATAGAAAAAGGTTTTCTTTCCTACATCTTTGCCAATTTGTTGGTGGTGGTATTGACTCTTTGTTTTTTAAGTTCTTTGTATAATGAATATTAATTCTCTGTCATATATATATATATACATATATATGCACATATATATTTAATAGTGATATTGAAGAAGAAGAGGTCAGGAATTTGATAAGAAAATAGAAGTATATAAGAGGCATTGAAGAGGGGCAGAAAGGGGGCAGAAATTATTTAAATGCAGTATTTACCTATGAAATTATATGAACAAAAATAAAGCAACTGCCAAACATTTGGTTACACTATATTTTCCACACCTATTTTATGTTTTTATAATCCTTCATTTAAGAAAAAAAACTATTCATTTTGGAAGCTATGTGTTGTCTCATTCTGTTCTGTTTTAAAAACAAACAAACAGACAAACTGTTTACTTGTTCCCAGATTCCATACAATTGACTTGGCACGAAATAAGGTCCATTTTTAAGATTGTAAAGCAAAAGATTATGCATGACCAAGTAGGCAATGGGTAGCCTTACGTTTATGCTTTGGTATGGGAGAAACACAATGATAGATAATTACATTGAGAGTTATGTTAAACCATGGCATTTGTAATTTTCAGGTGTCTATAATCCATGGCTCTTGAGCTAGAAAAACCTAGATAATATTCAAGTTCTTGAATAGTTCAAATTTGAAAGAAAGAATCTGAAGTCTTAAGCCTATTAATCCTATTAATAGTAACTTTGTCCATGGCACAAGCAACGCTGGCCTGTCCATCAAGGCTGGCACAGAGTGAGTGACTTTTACTTTCTAACTGACCCACACAAATGGTTCCATGAAATGACACTCTTTCTTCCAATATATATGGGTAGCACTTTATATTTTTCTTTGAGAAGTGTTTTGCAGTATGGGAAACAAATATAAAAAAAAAAAAAGCTGTGGAATTCTAAAGGTTTATTTTCACAGTACTGTTCTAGGTGTAAAGACTACTTTTCCAGAGGGGTTATCTCTGTAAGCAAGTAGTGCAGGGATAATTTAAAAATGTTTTCTTGTCACTTCTCTTGGAATGTTTGGGTCTGAAATGAACAATATTCCATTTGCTAGTGATAGAAGGGTGGAGAAAAGTTTAATCTCTCTTCAGGTAGTAAAGACAGATGATAGCAAAGGTTTCCTGTCAGGTTTTTGGTCAGTTTAGAGAAGTTATATATTTTCACATAGATTTAAATAGGTAAAGTGTACAAAATCCAGGAAAATCATGAATGGGGCCAAGGATTGAAACATAATCCCAATAGACCAACCCTGTCATTCTTGGATCTGTTTAAGATGCTCTTATTATTTTTATCCTGTTTGTTATTCCCCTTTAAACATCATTCTGAGCCAATCTGCTAGGTAACTTTGAGCTCCAAAGAGTTTTCCCAGTCTTAGCCTGCCTGCCTCCCACTTCTACCATAAACTGTAAAGCTAACCAACTGATCATCCATCAACCCTTAATCCCACATATAAACACACCACACACACATACACACACACACACACACACACACACACACACACACACATTTTTAGTGTTTACATTAACAAATAGAGCTTTCAAACATAATTCTACCATTTTCTGATCAGGTCACTTTGGGTGTGCATCCATATATATGCTAATGGGTCAAGAAGCTTTTTCATGGCAACCAGTCTCCCTATAAATATCAAGTGTGAGATAAATATTGCTGAGATGGATACAGTGTTCTCTAAAAGCTGACAAGGAAAGAGTGAATTCCCCTTTTGTTGGGTACAAGCCTTGAAGACTTGAGGCAGGAAGTTGTGACAATACAGTGAGCCAATGAAGATGACAAATGTATTACAGCACCATATGGAACTGTGATTTGCAGACTGCATCTAGACACCACTACTGAGTGTCCTTAACCCTTTGTGGTAATGCTCCTGAACTGCAGGAGAAGACAAATTCATCTATAGTCTAGGATGAGACACCCTTCCCTCCAAAAAATCCTCTCCCCTTTATAGCTCTGAAACATAAATGTTATGTGTTCTCAAAGTTTCACATTTCCAACAGGAAGGAGTTGCTGATGCAGTCTAAAAGAGAACCGCCCAGAGCCTGTGGCATTTAAAAGTCAATGCTAAGTGATGTCGTTTTAAAGAAAGCATCAGCAGTGCTGCCAACATTTATATTTCATATGCTGTTGGAATTGCTTTCAATTCCGTTTCACTTAGATCAGTGTGGTAAAGATTCCCGGGTTGCTATGGAAAATATCCACTTAAGCTTACTGCTATGGCAACTAGTCACATATGGTGGAGAGGCATCACATGGTACAGAATTTGCATAACTAATTTGAGCATTTTGTTGAAGAGCGCAATCTGTGCACAGGGGGCTAAGAAATCTGAGGCTTTTTTTTTTTTTTTTATTGTGCACACAAAAGTATGAAGTACCTTTCTATTTGTACTTTCTCATTTGTTCACGCCTCTCTGGTGTCAGGTGTCGCTATAGATGGTATACAACTGCACAAGTTGTGCCACTGTAGTAAGTCTGTCTCATTGTTTTACAGTGACATTCTGTTTACCTAAAGCTCAGAGAGTTTTAAGCCTCTTTCACAACATGAACTTTAATAAAATCTCTATGGTCTTCTCACTAGCAAATTCAACTCAATTTAACATATATTTATTTGAAGTGTGTCTGTATCATGTTAAATCACACCTGCTGGATAATGCTTTTTCTGCCTTTGAGACCTGAGATGCTTTTATCTGTACCTTATAATTTTTACAGTCCCTGATGTGATGCACTGGGGAGCCAGAATGAGTAGAGACAGCAATAGGTTCAACTCCATTGTCAAATTATTCAAGTGCTTTCCATGATATCCTTGTTCCAGATCCAGTTTGGATTTCCAGTCACACTGACTTTCTCCCATACTCTGTTCTTATCTCAGTTATAAAACATCTACACTGTTCCAAAATCGACAGCTAAAATGCTTTGTCTTATATTAAATCCTATGTATTTAAATGGTCGAACTTGTATCTTATTAAATTTGTTTATGGCATGGCTGGTCTAGTTCCTATTGGTGTCTAGGAGTCCAGTATGTATTTTTAAACAAATAAATGAAGGAAGTGAGTGAATGATAAATATATCAGTCATATGTTTACATGCAGTGTTTGAAAGAGAAATGTTAGTCAAATTCGCCTATGTTGCCCTTTGTTTCTGTCTCCCATATCTCCCTCACAAAATGACAGTAATCCAAGATACATCCCGGTTGTCCCTATTTTAACATCCTTATCCTAGTGTTATTTTCCAGCATCCTTCAGAATCATGGGAAAGAGAATATAATGGCATTTATTTCCCTCTTAAGAGCCACCACTTCTAAAGGTCTGTGTTGCTCTGATGAAGACAGAGACACCTGAAGCCACAGGTGGTCCTTTCTGCACCTGCCCCAGCTCCTTCACAGTGCCAAGCCCTGGGAACACTGGAGAAGTCACCCCATTAGGCTCTTAAGTCTTCTCATACTCACGCATACGCATGCTTTCACACCTCACTAGTCCACTGATAGTTCAATGTCCTGAGGTGAGAGGCTCAGGGAATGAAGTGGAAATAGGATGGCCAATGGTAAAGAAAGAACTTTGGTTTGGTTTGGTTATATTTATATATTTAGGTACACACACACACACACACACACACACACACACACACACACACACTCACGCATGCACGCTCTTAACAACACATAAAGAAAAATGGGCCATGAATTTTAAAGTGAGCCAAGGGAGCTCTATAGAAAGAGTTGGAGGGATCAAAAGGAGAAAATGAAAATGAAATAATCTCCAAAAATAAAACTTATCATACAATTTACTTTAATGCATCAAACATATCTTGAGATGTACATTCATGTATATTTTCAGAAATAATACACAAAAGTGTGATGTAGTCTTCACCTGGTTTCTCCAAATATCAGTGTCTTATGAAATTATATCCTTATATGAAACCAAAGTAATTACACCAATGCAGCGAACATTGAGAACACTTTATCACAGACAGGTTTCCCTTCACAACTGTGCCCTCTTCTGTGCTCAGTCCCATGTTTGGAAACTCCAAATTTGTTTCCCAATTCTGTAATTCTGTCCTTTTGACTGGTCTATTAATGGAAACATGCATAATTTGAATATTATGCTAATATTTGTCTAGTCACTTATGTATAGCTGGCTTTGTGTATATGGAGTGTATTATGTTTGTGGAACACGCACATGCTTGTGTTGATCCCCTCACAGGCAGGCAGAGGCCAGAGTAGGGCATTGTATGTCCTTTTCTGTCATTTCTTTGCCTTGGCTTTTTGACAGGGTCTCTCACTGAACTGGGAAGGTTAGGTAGGCTGTATGGCCAGTAGGCTGTCAGAGTTTACCTGTTCCTTCCCCCAGCTCAGGGCTTGAAGGCAAAAAAAGTCATACCTGGCTTTGTACCTGGGTACTTGGATTCGAATTTAGGCCTTTAAACTTAAAGAACAAGCACTCTTATTCTCTGTGACATCTTTACAGACCCAGATTTTTTAAATTCATAATATTCTAGAATACTGTTCAAATCATTGTATGCCCCCGTAACTTATTCTATTTATTGCAAGTAGTATTTAATGGTATTAGCATACCACAGGTTCTTTGATTATTTATTTATTTATTTGTTTATTATTTTTTAATTTTATTTTATTTATTTTTTTTGCTCTGTCTTTTAGACCATTTTATTTTTATTACTTTCTTCTCCATGTATATATTCATTTGTGTGAATATCACAAAATTATACATATAGTTTTAACTAAATAAGTATATAGTATTTTGACATTATTTTAAAACCTTATTAAAACTCATAGATATTATTGCATGGCTATAATTTAAATTCTGCTTCAATGTTTGCAAATTTATGGTTATGGTAAAATACAGCACACATATATTTCATTTTCTCAATAACTGAATAGCATCAAGGAAACAGAATATTTTGCAAGCTTCTCTAAAAATAATGAATAACATCATGACCCTGACTCAGTACTTGAATACACATAACTGATTTACACATGTCTCTCTATACAAGACAAGAATCCTCTCTCCTGATTATCTGATTCATTTTTCCTACTTTTTATAGAGATCCTGGAAGGGTTACTTTATGGTTTATGTTCCATGCACCCATCATTTTAATAATTAGAGATTTATATGCAGTGGAATTTTCAGACTCTTTTTATAGGTCCATTTTATATCTATCTTAATTTTGGCTCCATTTTCTTTTTTAATTATTTTTTTCATGACTTTTTTTTTTAATTAGGTATTTTCTTTATTTACATGTACATTTTCCCTTTCCCAGGTTCCCTCCAAAACAAACAAACAAACAAACAAAAACAAGAACAAACCCCTTTTGCCTCCCCCCTCCCCACGCCCGTCACCCCACCCTCTCCCATTTATTGGCCCTGGCATTCCCCTACACTGGGGCACAAAACCTTCACAAGGCCGAGGTCCTTTACTCGTATTGATGATCGAATTTGCAATCCTCTACTATATACCTGCTGCCAGTACATTCAATCCCACCCTGTATAGTCCTTGATTGGTGGTTGGGTCCCTGGGAGCTCTGAGGGTACTAGTTAGTAATTGTTGTTTGTCCTAAGGGTTTTTTGAGACAGGGTTTCTCTGTGTAGCCGCGGCTGTCCTGGAACTCACTCTGTAGACCAGGCTTGCCTTGAACTCAGAAATCAGCCTGCTTCTGCCTCCCAGGTGCTGGGATTAAAGGTGTGCCACCACCACCCGGTGGTTTTTTGATTATTGACTCCGTGAATATGTGGCTTTATTTCTCTAAGATATATATTAAAGAGGGCAAGTACTAGACTAACAGCTAGATGCATTTTTTTATTTTTAAATTCCATCTTGTTTCTTGAAGTAGTTACATAGTTTTATGTTCCTAACACAAATATGTGAGAGCCAATGTCTTTGCATTCCAAGTAGCATTTTATATTAACCATCTGGTGTCTAAGGATGCACACCTCACAGTGGGGTAGAAGATACTGAATACCTTTCATACACACATTTTATATTCTCTTCAATGAATTGTCTCTTCATAACTTTTAAACCTATTTCTGAATTGGCATTGTCAGTTGTTGACTTTTGGTAGTTCCTTGTGTATTCCTGACACTAACTAACTTTGTTGGATATATTCTTAACATTTTTTTATAGAATCCAATTATTAGTTTTTTCTTTTAATAGATCACACATGAATTATTTTAATATATTTCCCTATATTGAGATTCAGAACAAATTTCTTCTGGGAGAGGGAACATGCCCGTGAATGGTGAATTGTTCTAGAACTATGTGTAGAAGCTTGTCAATTAAAAAAAAATTACTTTCACATAATACCTTGTCAGAATTCAGTTTGACATTATTTTCTGTTCTATAGATGTGTGTATCTATCCTTCCTTGAAGTTCACCTGCTTTTAATTACTATAGCTGTTGTCTAGAAATAAGGTAGAAGAATAATTATTTTGCTTTCTAAAATATTACTTGAATTATTCTGACTGTTTTGTCTTTCCACATAAATTTCATAAAATCACATCTTTACTTTGAAACATTCTGTTTGGAATTTGGTAGGACTTGTATTGAACTCATGTATCATTTACTTTTCGATTGCTCTGATAAAATACCATGCCCAACAGAGACATGTAAAAGAAAGAGTTAATGTTGCATTACATATCCAGAGAGATAAAAGTCAATCATGATGGGAAAGGTGTACCTTTGGTTGGAGAGGGAGAGATGGCTTGGACACTTGAATGGATGTCTAATATTGTTTCTGAGTTTGGAGATATAGGAAACAGAGCACATGTAGAGAACTATGTTCTTCTTTAGGTCATGAGATTTCTTTCTACTTTGATTTCTCCTCCCTTACTGGGGTCTATTTGTATTTGTTTTAGATATAACACCCAACAGCTTCACTTATTAGACAATGTTGAGACAGTTATCCACCCTTCATTTTCCTGGATGGGGAGTGTGTTGTCATTTTGTTTAGCTCTTGGCATTTAGCACTTGGCATTCTTTTCTGAGTTCTGGGACATCAATGCCACTACTATTTGAAAGATATCATTCCAAGCTACAAAATCTGCCTGGCAATGCCAGTGTAAACATAAAATTGGCGATAGTCATGGGATGCTCAAAAAGATTGTCAGTCTTATCCTAAGAACAGGAATGTATGATAAAACTCAAAGTGGAAAATAATAGTATTTGTCATTACCACAATATTTACCATGCATGTGCAACCTTATTAGTAAAAGCAATAATACTGAAAACAATAATAGCAGTTGGTACCATATTTGAGTTCTTATTCATTTAATTTTTAAATCAACCACTTTTGTGTACATTTTCTCTATATGTGCATGTGACTGTTGAGTATGTATCATTAGACTCTATAGTAGAGTAACTAGACAAAAACTAAAAGAAGATAGCTTATATCACTGCTTTCATGAGAAGACCAGCAATATATTAGATTTTTTTCTTTCTTTTGAGATTATAGTATATCATTACTATATGTAGTATAGTATATCAGCTTTCCCTTATCCTTGTAAACCTTCCTATATACCTTTCCTTTCTTTCTTTCCAATTCATTAATTGTTGTTATATGCACATATCTATATACATACATGTGTACATATATATATATATGTGTGTGTGTGTATGTGTGTGTGTGTGTGTGTGTGTGTGTGTGTG
>JADRCD010169147.1:0-30831 GCA_019843815.1 Montemys delectorum | reverse complement strand
CTGAAAACCATAGTATAGTGTAAAAACATGAAATAAACAATACTACTAATAGAGAGGCTGAGATAGGAGAAGCAAGATTTCAAGACCTTTATGTTGTACACAGCAAGACACTGTCACAAACAAGCTGAAAGTATATATAGATTGTACAATATTGGACCTATTTCTCCAATTACCAAATTAGAGAGACCAGTGGATGACAGTCAACAAATTTCTAATTCCTCATATTTTTGGATTTCAATCGATTAGGATATGTTGGTAATATTAATTTTCATATTAAGATATTAAGAAAAGGTAATTGTTACTTCCTGTTGTTTTTGTTGTAAGAGGAGGAATTAGATTTGTGTGGTTTTGTTGAAAGGTTACTTTCTTGCATCTTGTAGGGTGTAGTTTTGCTCCTTATGTTGATGTTTTCCATCTATTACCCTTTGTAGGGCTGGATTTGTGGAAAGATATTGTGTAAATTTTGTTTTATCATAGAATATCGTGTTTTCTTCATCTATTGTAAGTGAGAGTTTTGCTGGGTATAGTAGCCTGGATTGACATTTGTGTTCTTGTAGGGTCTGTATGACATCTGCCCAGGATCTTCTAGCTTTCATAGTCTCTGGTGAGAAGTCTGGCGTAATTCTGATAGGCTTGCTTTTATATGTTACTTGACCTTCTTCCCTTACTGCTTTTAAAATCTTTCTTTGTTTAATGCATTTGGTGTTTTGATTATTA
Source organism: Montemys delectorum (assembly GCA_019843815.1). NCBI lineage: Eukaryota > Metazoa > Chordata > Mammalia > Rodentia > Muridae > Montemys > Montemys delectorum. Next base: position 30,114 of record JADRCD010169147.1, on the reverse strand, counting down.
TGTGACAGGAGGAATTTCTTTTCTGGTCCAGTCTATTTGGAGTTCTGTAGGCTTTTTGTATGTTCATGGGCATCTCTTTCTTTAGGTTAGGGAAGTTTTCTTCTATAACTTTGTTGAAGATATTTACTGGCCCATTACATTGGGAGTCTTCACTCTCTTCTATACCTATTATCCTTAGATTTGGTCTTCTCATTGAGTCCTGGATTTCCTGGATGTTTTGGGTTAGGAGCTTTTTGCTTTTTGCATTTTCTTTGACTGTTGTGTCAATGTTTTCTATGGTGTCTTCTGCCCCTGAGATTCTCTTTTCTATCTCTTGTATTCTGTTGGTGATGCTCGCATCTATGACTCCTGATTTCTTTCCTAGGTTTTGTATCTTCAGAGTTTTCTCTCTTTCTGATTTCTTTATTGTTTCTATTTCCATTTTTAAATTCTGGATGGTTTTACTCATTTCCTTCACCTGTTTGCTTGTGTTTTCCTGTAGTTCTTTAAGGGATTTTGTGTTTCCTCTTTAAGAGCTTCTAGCTGTTTAACTGTGCTCTCCTGTATTTCTTTGAGGGTGCTCTTTATGTCTTTCTTAAAGTCTTGAATCATCATCATGAGAAGTGATTTTAGATCTGAATCTTGCTTTTCCGGTGTGATGATGTGTCTAGGTCTTGCTATGGTGGGAGAACTGGGTTCTGATGATGCCAAGTAACCCTGGTTTGTGTTGTTTATTTTCTTATGCTTGACCCCCACCATCTGGTTATCTCTAGTGCTACCTGCCCTTGCTAAATCTGACTGGAGCCTGTCCTTCCTGTGATCCTGGTTGTGTCAGAACTCCTCAGAGTCAAGCTGTCTCTGTGATCCTGTGATTCTGGCATCCTGTGATCCTGGGCTTGTTAGAGCACCTGGGAGTACAACAGCTTCCTCTGGGTGTTGTGGGACTGGCTGCAGAGCTTGTGCCCAAGGTCTGCTCAGGACACCAGCCCAGAGAGACCTTCTGACCCACTCTGCTGGCGGAGTTCCTGTATGCCTGGTCCCGCTGGTCCCAGTTACCCCAGGTATTGGGACAGATGAGTCCTCCTCATCTCTAATCCTGAGAGTGTCAGAGCGCCTGGGAGTGGAACTTCCTCTGGGTGTTGTGGGACTAGCTGCAGAGCTTGTGCCCAAGGTCTTCCTCAGGACATTAGCCCAGAGAGACCAGAAGGATCTCAAGACACTCTGCTGGCTGAGTTGCTGTCTGCTTGGTCCCACTGGTCCCAGTTACTCCTGGTGTTGTCGCAGTCTAGGATTTCTGATGCTCATTATTTATCTTTCTTGAAAACTTTTTTTTTTTGGTACAGAAGGCTAGAACCAGGCTTATTCATAGCTTTTTTTTGATTCTGTGAGTAATAGTTTTCATGAATGATAAATATTCGTTAAAAATATGCTAGTTGAATCTGAGGATGCTGTTGCAAATTGTTTTGTTTTCTTTACTATTAAATTTGATTCCTAAAGTTAGGATTTAAGTTGATATTGAGTTGCTTGGATTTCTATTTCTCTTAGGTTTTCTTCACACACACCACAGATTATATTTGTTCTTCTATATTTCTTTCTGGACTGTTAATACCTTAGTGGCAGTTGAGGGCATTTTCATGAGCCTCATGCTTCTCTGGACTCACTGATCTAATTTTGCAGCTGGGGACAGTAATAAAGACATTAATTGCTGGGAGATCTTCACTCATCATCATGCTAATAACTGAAGACCTGGGCTAAGTTCCTTGAGTGCTTACTCTATTTAATTTACATATGTAATTAAAAAAACAAAAAAGAACAGAAATGAAATAAACCTTTTGAATGAAAAGTGGCATCACTAGAGATCTGAGCTTAAATCACAAAGTGTTTAATATCTGTAAAGAAAAGGCATATTAGGAGGGATTGCTTAGTAAATGTTGAATTTGAATAAAACAATACAATGAATTTGAATATAATTTAGAAGTCTGTTTTGCTATTAATTTTGTCTTTAAATGTTTTTTAAAATTATTTTTAGTTATGTGAATATGTGGAGTTGGGATGTTATGGGAATGTGAGTTGCAGGTGCCTATACAGGCCAGATATGTCAGATCTGGAGCTAGAGTTCGAGACATTAGTGAGCCAACTGTGTGGGTGTGGGAACTGAACTCTTGGGTCATCTGTTAGAGCAGCACAAGCTCTTGACCCTGAGCCCTCTCTCCAGACCTTCTTCAGCCTCAAAGTCTAACATACCTTAAAAAGTAAGCACAGTGAAGATTGTCATAGAGTGTCATGGGAAACCACCACACAGTTGGAAGAAGCAACAGTTTTAACACCTTGAAAATGTTCTTGACCCCTTCTAGTAACACTTGTCACGGAGGGTAACAAGTCCTATTTTTCATTACCGAAGTGGTACCCTTTGTCTCTTTGATTCTTTTGTCTGCATTTCAAATTCCTCTATAGTGTTGTGAAAAGCTGCAGCTTATTAATTCTCTTTACTGTAAATTATTCCATTTAAGAACAGGTCATAATCCCTCTCTGGCCATGGACATTTCCATGTTTGAGATATTATATTGGCTGTTTTGTTATGAAGATTCCTGTATATATCATTAGGAGCTTGTATGTGTTTCTTGGCTCCAGAGCTGGAGGGATCTGAAAGTAGTCCTCACTGGGGCAAGAAAATCAGGAACAACATATTAAGTAATCAGTGAAATTTCTTCTTCTTTTTTGTTTTTTGTTTTGTTTTGTTTTGTTTTTTTTAGAAAGTAGCCATCTTTTAATTTTTCTCTTTTATTGTTTGATTTTTTTTTAAATTTTTTTTAAAATTTATTATTTTATAATTTATTTAAAATTTATTTATTTTTAGTTATATGAGTACACTAGCTGTCTACAGACACACACCAGAAGAGTGCATTGGACCCCAGTACAGATGGTTGTGAGCTACCATGTTGTTGTAACCTCTGGAAGTGCTCTTAACCGCTGAGCCATCTCTCCAGCCCTCAATTAAATTTCTTTGTTTAGATTAAAAATATGAGACACATATGTGATAGAGTGCGTGTTTATTAATTTATTTATACTTTGTATTGCTTCTCAGATATCTTTTTCCTCTGTGCCTGTTGATTCCATGTTTCTGGGAGTACCAATCCCACTATATATTTTAAAATAAATCTGACTGATTGTCTTGAGCTCATTCTGTGGAATTTTCCATGACTTTCTGGTTAAAAAGAATACTTAAGCTGAGCATGGTGGCAATCCTTTTAATACTAGGGCTTAAGGGACAGAGGCAGGCATACCTCTGAATTAAGGCTAGCCTAGTATACATAATGAATACAGAGTGCAAGGTGGCATGATAAGATCCTATCTCACTAAATAAACAAATAATCCTTCACTTGTTTGATTTCCCCATACCTTTCTTGTTATTGTATAATTTTATGCTTGTTCTTTTAAAAGGTATTTACGTACAGTTAGTTTTGTTTCTCTTTTCATCATGACAAGCCTTTGTAGCTTGCAAAAGTGGGCATGTAAATATATAGTGAATTTTGATTGTGGTTATAACTTTTAAATATTCAAGGAAAGTATTTAATTTTGTACTTTAAAAATGATAAAAGCAGTAAATATTGATTGTACAGTAAGCACCCATTAAATATAACTAATGCTTCTTATTGGGATTTAGCTACAGGAGTAGAGGACGGCGGATTAAGCTGGCTGAGAAAGTCTTGTCAAAGAATGAAGGAGCAAGCTCAAAAAGAAAACAGAAGCTTTGAAGGTATTGTAGCTGAAAAATATGGGGTAAGTATTTGTGTTTTAAGGAGTTATATATTACTTTCATAGTTACTTGAACTAAGTCTCTTTGTTTAGAGTCATGAAACATTTTAAACTGATATTCTTTTAAATAACTTCCTGCTTGTGATGTAAGGATATTGCTTATAAATGTTTTTACATTTATTTAGTTATTTTGTGTGCGTATGGTGGAATGTGCACAAGCAAAAGGGCCCATGTAGAATTTAAGGGGGCAATTCATGGGAGTCAGTTTTGGCCTTTCTCATGTTCTTTTCTTCTACCATGTGCATCCCAGGAATTGAATTCAAGTCATCAGGCATAGTAGCAAGCGTGGTTAGCCATTTATCTATCTTGCCAGCCCAGCCTACAGTATCTTAAGATTAACAAAATGAATGTAAAACCCAAGTGTGTAAAATGTAAAATATGCATGTGTTTAGTGTAAAAGTAGCATTTTTCTCATTGGAAGGAAATATAAATAAAACAGGGGAGTCTCTGTAGTATGCCTTTAGGGATAAGGATTCTTGACATCTTGGTAGACTGGACAGTTTCATATATTTTAGCATTTTGGCAGTGTAACTGCTTCAGCATATATTTTTAAGCCATTTTAATGTCCTTTTGTTTCAGGTAATGTTGTTATACCTGCATATCCTGAATATAAATACACTCCCAATCACATACTCCTTTCCCTGTCCAGTTTTTGCAAAGATTTTTATTTTGAGTCTAATTATGTATCTTAATTTACAAGTCTTTCTTTTTCTACCCCTCCCTTACAGGCTATTTAAATGAGCCCTTCTGTTCAAGAAAATCAGTTTGGTGGAATCCTTTTTTTTTTTTTTTTTTTCATGTTTTTCTCCTATCTTTATATCTAGAAGTACTAACATGTAGTTTTGAGGTTCTCTAGAATCAAGTGCCATGTATCTTTTTTTAAAAAAATAAAAAAACATACATCTGTTTACTAAACTGTGAAAATTTCTTGGTCAATTTGATTTTTAAGAATTTATTTCATTCATTATACCTGAACTCCCCCTACCTCCGTTTATTAGTCTTTCTTAGTTTGAAAAAGTTTTTTTTCTATTGACAAGAATCTATAGTTTTAGTAGCATAGTATAACCTCTTGAAACTTAAGTTACCAGTATGAATTAATTATGACCTTTTGAAGGTTGTATTTATTATGTCTATGTGACACTCTTGTATAGGGCCTTTGTTCTTAGGGACTCTCTTTTTGAAATCTTTTTACTTGATTCAATTATTTTTCTTTATCTACTCATATTTTTTAAAGTATTGTGTTGGAAAGTAGTGTATTGTTATTTTTATGGTTCTGTATTTTGGTTGGTAATTTTTATTGTACCATTTAACAGTATATCATGTGTGGAAGACAAGACACTGAACTTTTCTTAATTGTAGGTATGTTATTATTCTCCCTTATAGTCAATGGAAATATTTCAGTCAAAATTAAAAGAAGCTGAAAAAATTGCATACAAAAGAGAAGACTATGCATGGGATCAGTGGAGGAAGCCTGCGTATTCAGATAGAGCACAGTGTAGTCAAGCAAGTGACATGTCAGATTTAGTGAAATGTAAAAATCTATCAGAGGACAGACACCTGGAAATGGAGCCTGCAGATAGCAGCAACTACAAGTTTAGTGGTCCTGACACAGGCAAGAGATCTGGGACTTTAGGAACCTGTAGAAGGGAATCTACCCAAAGAAAAGGCCGAGAATCTTCTGGAAATTTGAGATCTAAATTCTTAAGACCCCCTGATGAAGATGAACTGTCATTTCACAAGAGGAGAGATTTTGAATCATCTACTTCATATTCTCCATTAGTGGCTCAGGCTTCTTTGCATTGTGATTTTCGAAAACCCACAGAGAACAGTGAAGAAAGTTCAACATCCTGGAGTCGATCTCGTAGGCGACAAGAAGACAGAAAGCCTTCAGATCAAAAGCCATTGGAAACCTGGAGCTACAATGCCTATCAGCACTCTACAGGAGATAGAAGAGAAAAGTTACAGGCTGAGAGCGTGAGGGTTGATCCACCAGGAAGAGGACATCTGGAAGACATGACGTTGACAGTTGATGGGTATTTTATGTATATGTGTTTTCATATAGGTTCTTGGGTGGGATGGGATCAAATCTTGATTTTATCACTAGGGGTGGCCATGTTGGAGGTAGAAAAAGTGTGTCAAAAAGTAAGGACAAATGTCCACTTAAATGGTCATTAAAATAGGTTAAAGGTCTGGGGAGACAATTCAGATAGCTGGCATAGTAGTATGCATTTGTAACCCTAGAGCTCCAGCAGAAAGATGGGAGGTAGAAAAAGAAAAATTCCCCAGAAGCTCAGGGGCCAGATAGACTTTGGAAACTTAAGTGAAAATTTTGTTATGATGACTGAATAACCATGGCAGGGATTAGAAAATGTTATTGTATAAAGTAGCAAAAATGAGAGCTCCTGTTTGAAACAGCCTGAAAGGCAGAACACTAAAGGTTGTCCTCTGACCTCTTGCCATATACGACCGAAGGGGAAATTCTGTTAATTGATTGAAAAGCCGTGACAGGGATTAGAACTCAAACTACCTGGGCTTTATTCTGGGTGCCTTAGGTGGTACATCATTTCTAGTCCCCAGTTACCATGGGATGATGTCATTATTTATCAATATCGTTAATATTGGCTTAGCATTGCGGCACAGTGTGTGTTGGTCCTGTTTTCTGTGAGCATACATGCACCTTGTATGCGATGCTTCCATACATTGTTAGTATCCTGTCTGGCTGTTGAATTGCTTCATTTCTCTTATGGCTTCGGAAATTGTAGGTTTCTCGTAGTTGTATTATGATACAAGAATATATTGGAGTCCCTGCAATTTGATTTTTTTTTCCAGATTAGATAATAGGATGTTAGAAGTTTGAGGCTGTTTATGAACTCCCTGATTGTCTGAAGGGACAAAAAAAAAAAAAATTTAGGAATCATTTCCATATATTTGGAAAAAAAATATGTCTGAGTGATCAAGTAGTGGTAAGAGAGCAAGATAGAGCCTTTAAGAATGCCAGAAAGGGGCTAGAGAGATGGCTCAGTGGTTAAGAGCACAGGCTGCTCTTCCAGAGGTCCTGAGTTCAATTTCCAGTACCCACATGGTGGCTTACAATTATCTTCAATGGGATTGGATGCCCTCTTCTGGTGTGGCTGACTCATATAAGTAAAATAAATCTTAAAAAAGATCTAAAAATTATATTTGCCGGGCGGTGGTGGCACATACCTTTAATCCCAGCACTTGGGAGGCAGAGGCAGGCGGATTTCTGAGTTCGAGCCAGCCTGGTCTACAGAGTGAGTTCCAGGATAGCCAGGGCTATACAGAGAAACCCTGTCTCGAAAAACAAAAAAACAAAACAAAACAAAAGAATAACAGAAAGAGTCAGTGAAGGACTGCTGGAGGCTATTCATTTGTGTGAACAGTATTATAAGATAGGTTGGATGGTTAAATGGCAGGATTCTCAGAAATTTGAAAACCAGTGGACTTTAAAACTATAAAAAACTATCAATCTGAATTTAGAACTATAAGAGCTCATTTTCTGAGTCCTGCACTTTGGAGGTATAAAAACTGAGGTAATTAAAGTTGTAATTCTCATTATATCATTAGGGTTGCTTGATTTAGTAAATGAAAATACTGTAATTTCTTTGACACAATTGGACATATTTATGATTTAAATAAACAAATTTACAAAAACCCCGTTGCTAACAAGGAATTTAACTAGATCTAAGGATTTTAACTGGCAAGTCTATAGCCTGTTGCATCTTTACCAGATATATACATTTTTTTAAAAAAAAAACATTTCCATGGAATTTGTTTCTTTGAGGTAAATGTAGTCAATAGTACTTTTGTGTAATTGCTTTTTCTTTCTCTTTACTTGCATCATTGGTAGCTTTTTTTTTCTATCCATTGTTTCACTTTCATCTGATCATCTTTATCATTTCTACTTCATTCTTTTTTTTTCCCCCTGAGACAGGGTTTCTCTGTATAGCCCTGGCTGTCCTGGAACTCACTCTCTAGACCAGGCTGGCCTCGAACTCAGAAATCCACCTGCCTCTGCCTCCCAAGTGCTGGGATTAAAGGTGTGCGCCACCACCGCCCAGCTACTTCATTCTTTTTTAACTTGTGATTATCTTACAGGACAACATCATTTAGTAGAGCTTTAAGCTTATTATTTTTAGAGATAAAATTTATATGTAGAGTTTTCTTTTGCTAGAAAAAATATATTAGCTGAGAACTTTTAGGAGCTTGAAAGCCAGAGCAGTATTTAAAATGAGTAGAGTACATTATTGTAAAACTAATTTATTATTTTATTAATAATTTATTATAAAAATAATAATTTATTATTAGTATTTTATTCGCCTGGTTTAATTTTCATCTTGGAGGCTTACTGCTTAATAAGCTTACCCTTTCTAGTCCTTTCTGAACTCTGACTGGCTGGTTCAACTTAGCTGTTCTGGCTCAGCCTCCTCTCCAAGTTACTGATTCACTCTGGCTTCTCTCAGCTTCTCACTGAGTTACTATGCTTGGCTTCAAAATAACTCTGGCAATTTGTTCTAAGGCGAGCTGAGCACCAAGCTCACACTTTGTTGGATTATTTGGAAATGGGATGTGTGAGTGGGCATGGTTTTGAAATGTCCCTCAGATGCTTCATTTAAAAAAATGAGGACATGGTCGGGTGGTGGTGGTGGTGGTGGTGGTGGTGGTGGTGGTGGTGGTGGTGGTGGTGGTGCACACCTTTAATCCCAGCACTTGGGAGGCAGAGGCAGGTAGATTTTTGAGTTCGAGGCCAGCCTGGTCTAGAGAGTGAGTTCCAGGACAGCCAGAGCTATACAGAGAAACCCTGTGTCTGTCTCAAAAAAAAAAAAAAAAAAAAAAAAACAAAACAAAAAAAAATGAGGACATGAGCCAGCACTGGTAGCTCATGCCTTTAATCCCAGCACTCAGGAATCAGAGGCAGGCAGATCTCTGTGAGTTCAAGGCCAGTCTGATCCTCAGTGTGAGTTCTAGGACAGTCAGGACCTCACAGAGAAATCCTGTCTTAAAGTGGGGAAAAAGGAGACTGACTAGAGATTGGGGGAGGCAGAAGAGAGAACAGAGGAAGTTTGTGTTAATGTCTATTTCAGAGATATTTTTTTCCTTTGTGTTTTGTTTCTGTTTGTTTTGTTTGTTTTTTGAGAAAAGATATATTTTGCCTTACTTTTTTATTATTCCTTTCATTTTGAAAATTTAAAAGCTTTATGAAGTGTAATTGGTATGATAAACGGTTGTACATAACTTGTAAATTTTGGAACATGCTTTTGTGTATCTTGTGAAACAGAATCCTTTTGTTTCTAATTAATCATAGGCCAACTTTACAAGAGAACACACGATTGTTGCTTTTATTTGTTGAATGTAACTAAATATACTCAAGATTATAGTTCTAAGGTGGACAATAACTTGTCATGGAATACAGAACTTCTCAAGATATAGAAAATTGTAGTCTGATACTAGTGCTTTTGTTTTATTTCTTTCTTAGAGTGAGTATAGATTCTGTTTGTTTATTTCTGCAACAGAGTTTCTAAATGTAGCCCAGATTGACCTCATTCACCATGTAGCTCAAGCTGGCCTCTATCTCATGACAGCTTCCAAATTTGGTCTCCTGAGTGTGTTGACATTACAGGTGTGCACCAGCACATTAGCTGAATATTCAAGAATAGCATTTTTAAATACTAGTATGTAATAATATTATTAATATAGTATAAAAACTAACATAATAACAATATAATAATTTGTATGTTATTTATTTTACAGTTATTGGGACTCTTCAGTTATTATTGTAACTGTGTTATATTGATCATTTTTGAGAATCAGAATCTTGAAGTGTAGTTCACCTTAAAATGCTGACTTTAATTTTTATGTGCTAGTACTGTGGCCTAGTATTAGTGCTAAATGTTATGTTGAAGTGAGTTAAGCTAATGTATGAGGTTGCTTTATGACTATGCTCTTCCCCTTACCTGCAGTCCAGAGGCAGAGTCCACCTATATCTTGAATGTTGATGAAAAGAACAAGTTGGGGGCCAAGATTATCAAGGCAGAAATGATGGGGAATATGGTAAGACCCCTCTGTGTTTTCACTTGGAGAAAAGTGAAATGTTTAACTCTCACAGATTGTTTACAAGCATCAGTCATTTAGTCTGGCATGCTTTGAAGATAATTACTGTTAATTTTTTAAAGAAATTCTTGAGAATTTCTAGAAATACTACTCTTACAGTTTCACTCCTAGAGAAATATATATGTATTGTCTCCCCTTTATTAGATTTCTGAAATTTAAGAAAAAATTCTTATTTTTAAGCACTTTTCTATTTTTGGGCATAGTTGCAGGAGTTAAAGATGTCTTTGTTTTATTTCCATTTTAACTTCTTAGGAATGCTTATTTTCTTTTTGCAAAAATTTAATATTCTTTAAAAATTTCTGTTAATGTCTGTGTATGGGTCTGTGTATGTTCATGTACATTGGGATGCCTATGGAGGCCAGAAAAATGTATTGGATCCCCAAGATATGTGGAGGTATAGGTAGTTATGAGCCACCTGAAGTATATGCTGGGAATTGAACTCTTGTCCTCTGAAAGAGCAGCAAATGCTCGTAACCACTTGAGCTTTGTGCAGCCCAGTAGTGTTTATCACTTTCTTAAAATGAAACTTAACCTAAAATCTTGTCACCTGAGGTTTATGCAACCCATATACTAGAAGGAAGAGAACGTATTACTGCAAGTTGTCTTATCATCTCTACACACACGCTCTGATGCATCACACCAATAAATTAAACATGTTTATGAGTGGAAGACCAGTTTGTCTAAAAGTAAAGAGAAACAGGAGTGATTTGTTAGGAACTAGTCACTCATCCATGTATTCATGGTGATATGCCCATTGTACTAATTTGTGTTAACTACGATATGGCAGAGTAGCAAAGCTAGGAATCTTTCTGTGTTCCAGTAGAGTAAGTCCACTTCTAAACATGGCTTTATTTTAAATTTAAATGTAAACGCGCTTTAAATTTTTTATTTTGGTATATTATCAAAACAGTTTTCTTTAATAATACAAGAGGCAGCTAAAGAAGATTCCCTATCTTTCTTTGAACACAGTTTTGCAAATCAGTGAAATTCAGCTCAGCCTCAAAATTAGTAAGAGAGATGACTTAACTATCAAATACAGTAGGAAAAACCTGAAGCTTAATATTTGAAAGCAGAGAGGAATCAATGAAAATAGTGGAATGGTCACATAGTAGGTTAACTTACTTTAAAAAAAAAAGCGTTCTATTTTTCATGGAAGCATGGCAGATTAGCATGCTCCTTCTTGTCACATAAATCTATTTAATTTATCATTTCTTGTGTGTTTTACATAAATTTACAGAGTTCTTAGAATAGTGAAATATATTCTGGTAAATTTCTTACCAGAAAAGAAGAAAATACAATTTTTTGTCTTGTGATTTCTTCCTATGACAAATAGCTGAAGTTTTCCGTATTAGAAATTTGTAATACCTAAGAAATTACAAAAGTGTGATTTTTAATATATTTCTAGTGTATTTCTTCTATTTTTGTGCCTCTCTCAAAGTACACTTTCTTGAAACTCTTTACCTCAAAAACATAAACAAATGCTTTCATTTAACCAATTGTACTTGACGTATGCTCATTACAATGGATGATTCAAGTTAGCTGTTGACTGTAAGGCTGTTTGCTAAGCTGTTTTCTGTTTTATCTGTTTGAAATATTCTGTAATGAAAAATTTAAAACCACACCTTACTGTCTTATTTTCCTTTTGAAGGAATTAGCTGAACAACTTAAAGCCCAACTTAAAGAGGCAAATAAATGTAAAGAAACCATTACACAGAGACCAGCAAAAAGATTAGGAGTAGAGGTAAGTAATAAAAGTTTATTTCATTATGTATATTATTACTTAGTTTAATATTATTGCTATTGTAAGACTAGATGTCTGTATATAAATTTCATGAGATTCCTTCATGGAAGCCTCATCCTAGGGCCAATGAAATCTGCTTTTATTCTAGATTCTGCCCATCGGTATTTTTAAATCCTTTATGTACAGAAAATTAAGAGAGTTACTTGAATTAGATATTAATTTTATACAAGGCAAATTATTTCGTCTATGGTTTGTTCATTTACTTAGTATTGCATGAAACAAATAAAAACCACCTGCCTAGAAGTTTCATTTGAGTAGGGGTGAAGGGACAATAAAAATCTAAATGATGATGTCTATCAGAAGGTTATATATCCTATTCCAGAAAGAGTGAAAAAAAGAGTTTTAAGTCACCTGTTAGCTGACCGGAAACAAACTATATTTGAAGGACCATTTTTTTTTTTTGTCAAATACTGGTTTTTCTTTCTGTAATATTGATGATATATTTATGGGAGAATAATATTTGCTTTCCCACAGCTACTTTACATACCAGTAGGTAATAGTGTTCAACCCTCGCTATATCACCAAATTGACTAAATGAAAAGTATTTTGTTTTCTTCTTTCTTCCTTTAACTAAGACTCATAAATTTTGCCAGCCATAAGGCTATTTTATACATCTGAATCGATAAGACAAAGTACTTTGAGATTTATTTATAAGAATATCCATGCAAAATATTTATACTGAAACATTCCATTTCAGTATTTGCAAAACTGAAAGCTATACAGATTGAACTCTGATTGTTGGGAATAATTTAAAACTGTAGCATTCTTAGGAAATGAAAAGCTTTTATAAATGCTTTCCATTTGTAGCAGAAAGTATGTTTACTTTCTTTGGAGAAAAAATAAGAGCATAGATGTTAATAATGGTTTGCTTATTTTCTTTCTTAGTTTTTTTAAGATGAGGTCTCAGTATTATATAGCTCTGGTTGTCCTGGAACACACTATGGAGAGCAGGCTGACTTTGAACTCACACAAATCCACTTGCCTCTGCCTCCTACACACTGGGATTAAAAGCATATGCCACCATGCCAGGCTTTTTTCTTTGTAGAATGGACCTCTCTGTTGTAGGTGTATAAAGTGTGTTAGCTTTGGGTATTATTTACTAGCAGCATTATGGAAATAAATGTAGACAAAGTGGTGCTAAAGACACCCAAGGGTAGGAAGTGGGGGTGGTTGTTTTTGTTTTTGAGAGCATGTCAACCTATTTGAGGCCCTTATCTCTTAATTCTACTTGTCAAGAATTTATTGAGGACTCTTTTTATTTGACAATGTACCAGGTCTTGTATACATTTACAATATTTACCTTTGACTTGGCCTGAAAAAAGGTGTTTAAGACAGAAAATCACAACTTTTTAACTAACTTGTGATACAGAGTTGTATTCACTTAAGTTGCTTAAATAGCTTAAAAATTCACTTAAAACTTAAAATTACTTGAGAACTAACTGTTGGCTGTGATTATATTCTTGATTTCCTTGTTGAACAAGAAGGTAACTTTTCTTGTGTAGTGAAACTAAAATATACAGTAAATTTACCAGAATTATGAAGAACTAGAAAATAAGTACAGGGTCAGAAATTGAAGGCTTTCCAGACTCTTGGCCTTTCTGCTATTTACTATGGTGCTCCTAGTCTTCCATGTAGGTTTAAGATTGTTTATAGATGTATAAAATGTGTGTGTGTGTGTGTGTGTGTTTCTTGTGTTCTTCTTGGACTGATGGTGTCATAAAATGTGACTCATTAATTATGGGATATGAAATAAAGAATATAGGAAATGGGGCTGGAAGACTGTGATATTAGTATAGGTTTGGTTTCTATCATTCACATGGTAATTCATAAACATTTGTAACTCTAGTTCCATGGAGTCTGGCACCCTTTTCTAGTCTCCTGGGACCTTGTGGTATATATGTATGCAGGCAAAATATTCCCGTATGTGAAATAAAAATACAAGAATATAGAAAATGTCTCGATTTTTAATTTAGATGGAATTAATACAAAATTGTTGTTTGCTGACTTCAAAGATCTATGAGTGTGCAGTTTCTTGTTCTTTTATTGTATTACTAACATATTCAATTAGTAACAACTGGACATTTTGAGCATCAACCTGGTCTGTGGTAATGTACTCTCTAGATTAAGTAAAGACTAGCACAATTAGGTTTATGTTTAATAGTAGAGTATGGGTCAGTATTAGTGGCAGTGAGGTTGGATTTCTGGGAAATGAGTAAATCTTGGAATTACCAGTGTATAACAGATACCTTTAAGATGTAACAGAAAGTGAATCTAGCTTTCTGTATATTAATAACTCTTATGGGAGTAATGCCTAAGTGAAACTATGACCTTGAGGCCAGGGACTTTATTTTATAGAAGTGCAGATGCTGAAAAGAGTTGCTGATTGAGTTACTAAGTTAAAGAAAGAAAGGCATAAAAAATCTCAAGAACTTGAGAGATGGTTCATTCAGTAAAGTACTTGAGTTGGATCCCTAGAATCCATGTAATAAAACATGATAACCCTAGTCCTGGGACAGTGGAGACAGGCAGATTGCTGGGGCTTACTACCTAGCCAGCCTAACCTACTTGGTAGATCCTGGGACAATAAGAAATCCAGTGTAAAGATAACAAACAAAGCAAAACAGGAGGTCAAAGAACCACATCCAAGGTCATCTTCTGGTCTATATGCGTACACACATACACTACTGTGCATACATCCACACAAAACCAAAAAGAATCGCAAGCTACAGAATGTGATAAACATAGTAAAATACTTTCATTCAAGGAATGTGATTATAGAATTAATAATTTGAAAATCTTTAGTATTGTTGTAGAGAGCAGCTCTCACAGTATAATAAAGTTAGAAGCCATATTATTATGTTTTCTCACCTTTAAATTTTCTAGCAAGGGGACAGGTAAGGTTTAAAGTACAACATCTCAAAAAATAATTAAAAAGGTGAAAATAATTAAAAGGGTGAAAAGTTGTGACAATCTTTAATCTTGATTAAATATTGGGAGAAAAAAATATTCCTACAAGAACAGTAATAAAGATGTATTTTATTTCTTCAACACCGGAGCTGTTAAATGTAAATGGAATTCATTTTTATATTGAGTTCTGACATGAGGAGGAGATTGAAATGTGAATAATTTCATTGGCTTCTTTTCAGTGATCTTTAATGAATCAATTGCCTAATGCTCTTATTGATTATTACCAATGACATTCATGTTCATCATAAAAGACTTTTATGTTATACCATTTTATGTTTATGTTGTGTTATGTTACATTTGGCTACAATTTTTTAGGAAAGACAATGCCTTTAAACTATGTGAAATACAATAGCTTATGACAAGCCATACATAAGAAAGATATTTGAAAAGTGTTAAGACAAGGAAACATTAGTATCATTGCAATAGCTACTTTCAAAAGATTGCTTTGACAATTGGTTGCCTTGTTACAAGTTATAAGTTTATGAAACACCCATTACATATGCCATCCACTGTATCAGAGGTGGATATTCTCATACAAGTCCACTACACTATTGGTACTTTATCATCCTTTTTTTTCCCCACCATAATGTTTTTATTGATTATTTGGGGATTTCACATAATGCATCCTGATCACACATTCCAGTCTTTTAAGGTCTACCCATATCCACCCTTATACCCTCTCTGGAAAAGAAGAAAAAAAAAGTACACTAATTCTAATTTATGTTGTCCATATACTCATTTGAGCATGGTCAAACTCTCAGTGATTAGAGACTTGGAAGTTTGTTAAAGAAAACTGTCTTTCTCC
The DNA here is from genome assembly GCA_019843815.1 of Montemys delectorum. NCBI lineage: Eukaryota > Metazoa > Chordata > Mammalia > Rodentia > Muridae > Montemys > Montemys delectorum. The sequence goes on along the minus strand of JADRCD010169147.1, from coordinate 14,617 downwards.
TACCCCATTCCTACAAGTTAGTTCAAGGTCACTCTGGACAATTTAGTAAGGCTATAAAGGCTGTATCTCAGAGTCTTTTTTTTTAAATAGTAAATATGAAGGTTGTTATATGTGAGACCTTATGCTCAATTAAAAAAAATAACATGTATTTCAAGGTTGTTTCCATAGTTAAGTTATTAAAATCCTAAATGAACTTTTGGTCTTGCCCCTTCTTGTCTTTTGTTATGGTCACTTTAGAGTGGGTGATAAAAATCCAATAGACTTAAAGGACTTAAATCCAAAAGACTCAGAATGACCCACAGTTTTATATGAAAACAGGAATCTTTTCTATAATTTCTCATTGTTTTTCAAACATTAACTAAAACTTTCCATAGCATGAAGATGAACAAGAAGTAATCCTTATCCGAACAGATGAATCTGGAAGAATGTGGCCTGTGAGCAGCCCTAGAGAAACCCTGGATTTGAAAGCGGAAAGAAGGAAGAGACAGAGAGTATGTCTAGCATATACTTTTATTTACCGATTCACATTTTTTCTTTCTTTCTTTTTTTTTTAATTTTTTTTATCTTTTATTTATTTATTTACAGTCCAGATTTTATTCCCCGCCTTCCACCCTCCCACTGTTCTACATCAGAAACCTCCTCCCAACCCCTCTGTCTCCATAAGGATGTCCCCACCCGCTCCAGCCCTCACCCAACCAGACCTCTAAACTCTCTGGGGCCCCCAATCTCTTGAGAGTTAGGTGCATCTTCTCTGACTGAACCCAAACCCTGCAGTCCTCTGCTGTATATGTGTTGGGGGCCTCAAATCAGCTGATGTATGCTGCCTGGTTGGTGGTCAGTGTTTGAGAGATCTTGGGGGTCCAGGTTAATTGAGACTGCTGGTCCTCCTGCAGGGTCGTCTTCCTCCTTAGCTTCTTCCAGCCTTTTCCTAATTCAGCCACAGGGGTCAACTGCTTCTGTCCATTGGTTCAGTGAAAATATCTGCATCTGACTCTTTCAGCTCCTTGTTGGGTTTTCTGGAGTGCAGTCATGTTAGGTCCCTTTTTGTGAGCGCTCAGTAGCTTCAGTAATAGTGTCAGGCCTTGGGACCTCCTGTTGAGCTGGATCCCAATTTGGGCCTGTTGCTAGATCTTCTTTTCCTCAGGCTCCTCTCCATTTCCATCCCTGCAGTTTTTTCAGACAGGAACAAATATTGGTGAGAGTTTTCACTGTGGGATGGCAGCACCCCCCTTCCCTCACTCGATGCCCTGTCTTCCTGCTGGAGGTGGGCTCTCTAAGTTCCTTCTCCCTAGTGTCAGGCATGTCACCTGAGGTCCCTTCCTTTGAGTCCTGAGAATCTCTCACCTCTCAGGTCTCTGGTGCATCTTGGAGGGTCCCCCCAAGCTTGCCTGTTTCCATCCTTTCTGCTGGCCCTCAGGACTTCAGTCCTTTCCCCTCAACTAATACCATATCAGGTTCCCCTCTTCCCCTCAACCCTCATCCATTTTCCTTCCCAGGTTCCTCCCTCCCTCCCCATTTGTGATTGCTTCCTTCTCTCTTTCAAGTGGGACTGAGGCATCTTCACTTGGGCCCTTCAGCTTGTTGACTTTTTTGAGTTCTGCGGACTCTATCTTGGTTTTTGTTGTTGTTGTTGTTGTTGTTGTTGTTGTTGGTTTTTTTGGATAATGTCTACTTATTAGTGAGTAAATACCATGCATGTCTTTCGGGTCTGAGTTACCTCACTCAGGATGGTATTGTCTAGTTCCATCCATTTGCCTGCAAAACTCAGGATGTCCTCATTCTTAATAATAGTATTCCATTGTGTAAATGAACCACAGTCTCTGTATCCATTCTTCTGTAGTGGGACATCTAGATTGATTCCAACTACTGGCTATCACAAATGAGGCTGCTATGAACATCGTGGAACACGTGCCCCTGTGGCATGGTGGGGCATCTTTTGGGTATATTCCCAAGAATGGTATAGCTGGGTCTTCAGGTAGATCTATTTCCAATTTTCTGAGGAACCTCCAGATTGATTTCCAGAGTGGTTGTACCAGTTTGCAATCCCACCAGCAATGGAGGAGTGTTCCTCTTTCTCCACATCCTCTCCAATATGTGTTGTCACCTGAGGTTTTGATCTTAGCCATTCTGACTGGTGTGAGGTGGAATCTTGCATTTCTCTGATCACTAAGGATTTTGAACATTTCTTTAGGGGTTTCTCAGCCTTTCAAGATTCCTCAGTTGTGAATTCTTGGTTTAGTTCTATACCCCATTTTTTGATTAGATTGTTTGGTTTCTTTGGTGGTTAACTTCTTGAGTTCTTAAAATATTTTGGATATTAGCCCTCTGTTGGATGTGGAGTTAATTGAAGATATTTTCCCAATCTGTAGGTTGCCGATTCGTCTTATTGACTATGTCCTTTGCCTTACAGATGCTTTCCAGTTTCATGACTTTTAATCTTAGAGCATGAGCCATTGGAGTTCTGTTTAGGAAATTTCCACCTGTGCCAATGTGTTCAAGGCTCTTTCCCACTTTCTCTTCTGTTAGATTCAGTGTATCCGGTTTTATGTTGAGGTCCTTGATCCACTTTGACTTGACCTTTGTATGAGGTGACAAATATGGGTCTATTTTAATTTTTCTGCATACAGACAGCCAGTTAGACCAGCATCATTTATTGAAGATGCTTTCTTTTTTTCATTGTATATCTTTGGCGTCTTTCTCATAGATCAAGTGTCCATAAGTATGTGATTTCATTTCTGGATCTTCAGTTCTATTCCATTGATCAACATGTCTGTCTCTGTACCAATACCATGCAGTTTTTATCACTGTTGCTCTGTAGCACCCACTTTGAGGTCAGGGATGGTGATTTCCCCCAGCCATTCTTTATTGTTAAGAATTGTTTTTGCTATTCTGGGTGTTTTGCCTTTCCAGATGAACTTAAGAATTGCTTTTCCATGTCTTTGAAGAATTGTGTTGGGATTTTGATGGGAATTGCATTGAATCTGTAGATTGCCTTTGGTAGGATGGCCATTTTTACTATGTTAATTCTGACAATCCATGAGCATGGAGATCTCTCCATTTTCTGAGATCTTTGATTTCTTTCTTGAGAGACTTGAAGTTATTGTCATACAGGTCTTTCACTTGTTTGGTTAGAGTTACCCCAAGATATTTTATATTATTTGTGGCTATTGTGAAGGGAATTGTTTCCCTAATGTCTTTCTCAGCCTGTTTATCATTTGTATAAAGGAAGGCTACTAATTTATTTGAGTTAATTTTATATCTGGCTACTTTGCTGAAGGTGTTTATCAGCTGGAGAAGTTCTCTGGTAGAATTTTTGGGGTTGCTTATGTATACTATCAATCATCTGCAAATAGTGATACCTTTATTTCTTCTTTGCCAATTTGTATTGCCTTGATCTGTTGTCGTACTGTTCTAGCTAACACTTTATGTACTATATTGAATAGATGTGGGAATATAGATGTGGGGAAAATGGGCGTCCTTGTCTTGTCCCAGATTTTAGTGGGATTGCTTCAAGAATCTCTCCATTTAATTTGTTATTGGCTGTTGTTTTGCTGTAAATTGCTTTTATTATGTTTAGGTATGGACCTTGAATTCCTGATCTCTCCAGTACTTTTAACACGACGGGATATTGAATTTTGTCAGATGGTTTTTCTACATCTAAGGAGATGATCATGTGATTTTTTTTTTTTTTCCTTTGAGTTTGTTTATATCATGGATCACATTAATGGATTTTCATATGTTGAACCAATCTTGCATCCCTGGGATGAAGCCTACTTAATTGTGATGAATGATAATTTTTGGTGTTTTCTTGGATTCAGTTTGCAAGAATTTTATTGAGTATTTTTACATTGATATTCATAAGTGAGATTGGTCTGAAGTTTTTTATTTGGTTGGGTCCTTGAGTGGTTTAGGTATCAGAGAAGTTGTAGCTTTATTGAACAAGTTAGGTAGCATTTCTTCTGTTTCTTTGAGGGATGGTTTGAGGAATATTGGTATCAAGTCTTCTTTGAAGGTCTGGTAGAATTCCGCACTAAATCTATCTGGCCCTGGGCCTTTTTTGGTTGGGGGGGGTATTTAATGAATTCTTCTATTTCCTTCTATGATATGGACTTGTTTACATAGTTTACCTGCTCTTGACTTAACTTTGGTATGTGTCATCTGTCTAGAAAACCATCCATTTCATCTAGATTTTGCAGTTTTGTTGAGTATAGGCTTTTATAGTAGGATCTGATCATTTTTTGAATTTCTTCCATTTCTGTTGTTATGTCTCCTTTTTCATTTTTGATTTTGTTAATTTGGATACTGCCCCTGGGCCCTTAAGTTAGTTTGGGTAGGCATTTATCTATCTTGTTGATTTTTCTCAAAGAACCAGCTTTTGGTTTTTTTTTTTTGATTCCTTGTACTATCTTCTTTGTTTCTATTGGGTTGACCTTCTTTCACATGGAAGGAACAATTGTGATATGTGGTGGGATTTTGAATTTTTGTTGTCAGGTTTATGGATAATCCATTCAAAGCATTTGCACAAACTTCATTATGTTCACTTTGCTATAGGTTTCAGTCCATGAGGATAAAGAAAGGATCCGATACTTTCCTGATGATGATCATTTGAGTCTCAAAGATTTAGTCAAGAATGAGAAAATGGGAACAGATACTGATCAAAACAGACTTCTCATGAAAATGGCATCTAAGGTAAGAGAGTCTCAGCAAACTTTTGCATTTTGAAAAACTGGTTCATCAGTCGACAGTGATGTAGATGTTAAAGAGATCTGATAGTCTCTAATCTTACTAAATTGAACTTTTTTCATGATAAATTATTACATCGAAAATATTAGGGCAGATATTGTGTGATGTTTTTTCCAGTATTTTAAGTGAAAACAATTCTTTCATATAATAGATTCTGATAATAGTTATTCTCCTCCCTCATCTTCTCCCAAGTCTTCCCCAGCTACCCATCCATCCAGCCCATGTTCTTTCTCTTTCTCTCTAGAAAACAGACGAATTAAAAAACAAACAGGGATTAAAAAAAACCAAAACAACAAAGAAACGTAAGAAACATACATAAAAGTACAAAATCCACAATGTATAAGCAAAAGAACAGTAATGCCAAATAATGCATTCATGAGCAATCTAAATAAATTGTGCCTAAGTAAAGCCTTATGAGATTAAAAAAAGTCTCCAAAAAATACCATTAAGGCTGCTTCGTGGTGGCCGTCTGCTGCTGGGCATCGAGCTTCCTTTAAGTGTGGTTTGTATTCCCAGTGAGACTCCATTGGGGAAACTAATTTTTCACAGCTAGCAGTTAACACTTGAAGATAGTGTCTGGATTAAGATTGGGGACTTATGTCTACTTTACTTCTCAGTGCTGGAATTCCCCATGCTTTGGATCTGTTTAGATGTGTGAATGCTGGCTGAGTGTCTGTGAGTTTGTATGTGTGTCAAGTCTGTTGTGTTTTGAAGACACTTGGTGCCTTCCATCCCTACTGGCTCTTACAATCTCTTCTTCCTCTGTCTTCTTCATAGTTTCTGGAGTCTTGAGGGAAAAAAATTGGTGAAGGCACCCTATTTAGGACTAAATGGTCTAAGGTCTCTCTCACTCTCTGCACATTGTCCAGTTGTGAGTTTCTCTGTTATTTCCTATCTCTGATGATGGCTGGGAAAGACACTGATCTGATTCCCGGTTTTTCAGTGTAGATTGTGGTTTGCGTGGTTTGGGGCTAGATAGGAATGTACTATGTTGCCTAGGTAAGGTTCAAATGGATAACTTTCTTGGTCTACTACCCCAAATGGCTGAGAATGTAGGTGTGCACTATCACGCTTGCCTTGGTGCCAGAATTTAATGATTGGAAATGTATTATTTGTTAAGTTGTCAGACAAGCCTGTTATCGTTATTTATTTATGAGAAAGCTTCCTAGGATATACAGTGTTTCCATTCACTTCCTCCCCCTTGTTTTTTTCTTAATGTGATTTATGTATTTCCTAATAATTTTAAGCAGAAGTGACCCAGTTCTGATAGGATTTATTAAAACTACACACCAGGCAAATTTTTGTGCAACTAAAACATTCAGCCTGGACCCCACATGTTGGTTGACTTAAGTTACATACTTGAATTTGTAGTAGCGCTCTGTTCACATTTTGGCACAAGTGTTGCCTCATTCTTGTTCCTTATGTTAATTAATGGAGATGTTGCTTTTTATTGGACCTGCTAACAAAGATGGAAACACTGCCAACCCTTTTTCCTTGTAATCAGTTTTTACTTATGGGTTTGTTGGGTAAACATTAAAGGTAGACAACTTTTCATAAAAAGACAAAGGTGTGCTTTTAAGTGGGCAAAGCAATGGGTCCGGTTTGCAACAAAACTAATAGAGACAGGTTGCTATGAAATTGTTGATTTGGCATGGAGGAGTTCAGTTCATTTTGCTTAATAAGTAGCCTCAACATAGTGATAACTTGTTTTGTACTTTTAACAATTAAAATTAGATCTGGTAAAAATTTGATATAATAGTAAATGTGTATAAAAGTAAACAATGTTGGCATATTTTATAACCATTTCTATAAATACTACTCATAATCTCTTTACTATTCAAATTTTGTGAACTAAATAGCTGAATTACTATATTCTTTAAAATTGTGTTATATTAGTATTATTATATTACTACTAGTAGTACTAGATATTTTCATGAAGGGACTGCATAGGACAAAATTCATCAAACTTTTCTATAAAGGACCAGATGGAAAACACCTTTGGCTTTCTGTTTTATATTCAGCTTTCTTGTTATGGCACAGAGGTAGCCATATGCAGCATGTGAATAAATGTTTGGCTGTATTTCAGTAATATCAGTAATTTAGGGAGAGGGGTAATATAGAGGACAGGGCTAGGCCTGTGTAGCTTGTGAGCCATAGTTTATACCCCTAGATACTTTCTATTTAAATTGTAGGCTTTTGAGTGTTTCCCTTACTTACTAAGTTCCCTGAAAAGAGTTCTTTTAGAGACAAGGCCTCAATATGTAGCCCTTGGTGGTTTGAAACTCACTATTTTGACCAGGATGACCTTGAACTCAAAGTGTTCCACTAACTTCTGTCTTCAATGTGCTAGAATTAAAGTACGACTTCTCTCTCTCTCTCCCTCTCTCCCTCTCTCCCTCTCTCTCTCTCTCTCTCTCTCTCTCTCTCTCTCTCTCTCTCTCTCTTTTGGTTTCTCTGTGTAGCCGTGGCTGTCCTGGAAATTACTCTGTAGACCAGGCTGGCCTTGAACTCAGAAATCCTCCTACTTCTGCCTCCCAGGTGCTGGGAATAAAGGTGTGTGCCACCATTGCCCTGCAGCATGACTATGCTTTATCCTTCATATTTGATTAGAAATATCCTTTTACTTAAGTAGAGCTAATCTGTCTTTAAATTGTCTTAAAAGTCTGCTAAGATACAAGTGTCTTATATTTGCTTTATATTTGATGATTTTTTTTTAAGTGGGGATAGAAGAATGAGGAGAAGATAATGTAGTAAAAAAGGAGAAACAAGCCTGTGAACACTGAACACAGTACAGTCCTTGTGAGACTGATGGAAATACTTTAGATGGAAACACATAATTGAGGAAATTTCCTCCTGGGGGTGACAGCTAAATCTAAAGCTACAGCTGGAGAATGAGAAGAATAGCAGCATGGAAAGAATGGGTCAGAGAGGATTTGCAAGCTGGTAGGTGATAGTGCCTTGAGTGCTAACACTTGCTTTGTAGAACACAGAGAATGAATAGGTGTGGCCAGATGTGTTCAAGTCATTGATTCTAGATTATGAGAATGGTCGCTTTTGATTATGAGTCTTTACCTTTATACTAACCATTTGTATCTATCATTTTCTTTCTAGGCTGTAGCAGAGTTTGTATTTGGCCTTATACACATTATAGAGAATGATTTTTAAGCAGGGTGATAAAATTTGTGTTTGTCCATATGTTGGAAAGAGTTTCAGAGTTGTAGAGATCGAATAGAGCAATACTTACTTCCTTATATATTGTATGTGCTGTGTTTTCAAATGGCTTAACCTCTGCGTTTTGGTTTCCTTTCAGCTTAAGTGAACATAATAGTAATTTCCATATTATAGTACTAGAAAAGTAATTGAATGTCATGAATTTATTAAATATTCAGGGACTTTTGCTGTGATGAAGTTGAGGGTGGCCTCAGTAATGATAGATGGATTGTTTTTTTGTTTTGTTTTTGTTTTGTTTGTTTTGTTTTTTGTTTTTTGTTTTTTGAGCTCAAGCTTAATTTTAACCATTTAAAAATTATAGGTTGCACTATAGTATTTACAGGTAGGACTCTAGGATCCTGTCATTCAATAAAGTATTTACTACCACCTTTTATCTCCTACTATTATTATTTTGATTTTTCAGTTTATGGGAAAATCAGATGGAGACTATTATACTCTGGATGACATGTTTGTCTCCAAAGCAGCTGAGAAAGAGCATCTTGGTAAGAAGGAAGAGAGCCAGAGGAGAAGAGCCATTGCTGAGCACCAGAGTCTTACTGCACAAATGGCAAAGTGTCTATACTGTTTTGACAGCTCTCAGTTCCCCAAGCACCTTATTATTGCAATTGGTGTGAAGGTAAGAAATAAAATATAGACAAGGTAAATGTCAGTTAGTATAAGCAGATATGCTCTTTCTTCAGATTTTTATAAAAATTTTGAAGATTTTTACTTATTCTAATTTTTAAATATTCTTGTTCTCTAAGTGACCATAGTTCTTAGGGTTTTTGGTAGAGCAAGTATCAGTGTTTCAGTGTCTTAACCCACGTTGTGTGTGATTCTGCTGTTAAGAATCAAATTCTGGCTTTGCTGTTGTCCAACTTTATGACCTAATGATAGAATTAATTTCAGCACTAAAATCTCCCTTTAGAACCTTAATCCAAAGCAGCTTTCATTTCTTTACTTAATTCTTCATAACGTGTATTTGATTTCTTATAGACTATGGCACAGTTTGAACACTTTATTAAAGTTCCTTTGCCTTGTTAGTTGGGTCATTCCCCAAGTCTTTCTGCTTCATGAATACAGAGATAACCTTTGCTGACCATGGTATTCCAAGGATTTTATCTTCATAGAATATCAGTCATTTATTTCAATAAATATGTGTAGGTGACTATTTGTCACATTGTGTAAATTAGTTTGTGGATGGAGTAGGTGCCAACTTCTCATTGTCATGGAAAAGAAAAGAATCAGGATGATTTTAAAATTCATTTAAAGGGTTTTTGGAGGGCACTACTGGAATTTGAATTTTGGCATCTTCCTAGGCAGTTATACTTCTGAAGTTTGTCTTTTATTGAAATGTAATAAAATAAGCAGATTAATTATCATTCCAATTCACAAGCATATTGTCATAAAGTGAGGGAAGAATGATGGAGGGGTCATATTTTGAAAAGGTTTTCTAGAAGCCTTCTCTGAGGTGCCAGTGAATAAGAAGCCTTGGTACTGAAGAGAAAGAAGTAAGAAAGCTAGAGTGGCATTCCTTCCCCCTGGGGTACCAGCCGTTTGACAGATGTAGTATGGAATAGAGTTTATTTAGCGTATGGAAAGGGGAGCTGGGAAGGGAGAGGGGAGAGGCTGGCCAGGAATACATGGACAGAGCTGGGTGGGAAAGGGAGAGAGGGAGAAAGGGGTCAGAGAGGGAAGGGGCAGAGAAGAAGAGGGTAAGAGATCGAGGAGGGGGCAAACAGCCCCTTTTATAGTGAGCCTGGCATACCTGGCTGTTGCCAGGTAACTGGGGCAGAGCCTAGAAGGAATGTTAACATTTATTATATTTCTCAACATTCATATACTTATGAATACCTCCTTGTACATAATAGAAAAATAGCTTCAGGTTATAGGCAAATATAAAGGTAAATATATAGGTAAATATATAGGTAAATATAAAAGTATCATATATGTAAATCAACTTCCTAGCCAGATTGATAAAGCTATCCTGGGCTTGTTTTTTTTCCCCTTATCTGGGCTAACTCACTTTTGACCTGGCTGGTAACACATAATTTATATTGTCAATAAAAGAAAACAGCTTTCCTTACAAAGGAGTAAGAGATGGTTTATTTGAGAGCCCAATATGAATGAACACAGCCCAGGAACACCGATTTAGGTCATCCAAGCTCCATGTTCCAATGTAGTAACAATTTTCTAATATTTTTAGAGTAACAGAATAAGGAAAAAGAAAAAAAAATCATATCAACACTCTTTTTGTATATATTAGTGAAAAGGTAGGCAAGTTATAGAACAGCTAGGAAATTTCATTCTGAAGCTTCATTGCTTTTCGTTGATGGAAGTTAGTGCTCTATTGTACATGCTGGAAGATTTATCTCCTGGTCACAGGGTTGTTGCACACAGAGGATGGCAATACTTGCCTATTAAGGAGACTAAAGATTAGTTCAGGGTAACTTGGAACTGGACCTGTATTGTTTTCAGTGTTTGTATGTATTTAGTTCTCTCAGGTAAAAGGTCAAGTGATATTTGTTCTTATTTTTATTTGGGAAGTCTTAGTCTGTAATATCTGTCAGTGAAAACTGAGACTTATATTCTAAATTTCCAGGTTTTTAGGAACCATTTCCATGATGTTTTAAATGTAAAAAGGTGTCTTTGACAATATTAAGATAAAAATAGGCCTTTCAAACCAGACTTCCCTAGTAAGTCCCATGATCTCACTACTGTAGTCTCATCTCTTATAAATGACCAAATAACACATCATCGTTGGAATTTGCTTCTAGGTCTATTTATGCCTACCCAATTTCCGGTCTCTTACTGAAGGACACTGCCTCATAGTCCCTCTGCAACATCATCAAGCAGCTACTGTATTAGATGAAGATATCTGGGAGGAGATTCAGGTCAGTGCTGCCGGGCTCATTGTAAGGCTCGTGAGGTCTGCAAATCATTATGATAATTCAGACAGAGTTGATATCTTTACTTGACAATTTGTAGGTGTCTATAGATTGTCGTGTTTCCATCTGTCACTGTTTTTATTTTCCTCACATACTCCTTTTTTTGAAATCTTTTGTTAACTTAGTGAACTGACAAAGTAATTACCTTAAAAAAGTCATTTAGGTTTCTATTTAGTGTTTTTTTGCAGCTTGACATAATCATTCTTATTAAACTATGTCCAAGAAGAAAGTTTCAGAGAATGAAAAGCTGTGAAGTCAGGTTTATAGGCAGCAGTTACTGTTTGCCCTTTGGCCTTCACTGCTATTGTGATTGTGCTGTTATTCCAACTTCTGTTTCTTCTCTGTACCCTTCATAGTGTGCTCTGGCTTTGAACTCTCTTATATGAGTCAATTATACAATTTGATGGCTGATTCTTTAAGAGATTGAAAGGCACATCATGGGATAAGTAGTTTCTGAATTATTTCAAGGCCTCACAATGATTAATAAGGAAGGCACATTCTTAGTTTCTTAAGTGCTCAGCAGGACCCAGGTTAGAAAATGTGGAATTTTGGGACTTCAAAAGAGATGAGAGTATATGCTAGTTTTTGCACAGTGTGTATAAAGATGCGAAAAGAGAACATATTTGCTTGCATTTTATGAAATGCATTCTATTTCAGTGCTTTGTAAAGTTGATATTCCCAGAGTTCAGTATTCAAATATGTTGTTATAACTCTAATAACAGATGAGTTATTTTTGATATGAAAAAAATGCTTCTTACTAGAAAGTGAAAAGTGTGGAAATTTGAACTTTAGGATTATTGCAGGACTTTTCTGGGATGCATTAAATTTTTTTTTGAAAAACTGATTTAACAGAATAAATTAGTGTAAAAGCATTTAATTTCAAGAATCTTGGGTGTATGTTTTATATTTCTGTTAGAAATTAAGAATAAGTATTTTATCCACTTTAAGGTGGGTAAAACATTTATTCAGTCCTCTAGACAGTGAGCACATGAATGTGACATTTTAGGTAACGTTGTTTGCAGACTTCAGGAATCCAGAGGCATTATGGAAAACTGAGGAGGGGTGGGGAACCAAATCGTTGTATGCAGATAATGGCAAAGTTCTTCTTGTAAAAGGAAGATCACTAGACATTACACATGACTAAAGAGTGGAGTGCTGAGATATCTATCCAGGGGTTGAAGAAGCAGTGTTCTGATTTTACGTCCATATGTGTGTGACACTCTCAATTAATTATACTCTGATGACTAGTCCTCTGTTTATGCATCGATGTATTATTACATATATTTTCAAAAGTGATTTGATTTAACATAAAATATTGTTTGAAAAATGCAGGACTTCTTTTTCACTTATTTTCTTTTTGTGTAGTCTAACTAATAACACTGGATTTAACCTCGGATCTTATAAATTTGGTAGACAGTTTCATCAAAATATACTTGAACAACAGCAAATTGCAAACGATAAAGATCCAAATTGTATAGTATTCTTTTTTTATGTTGACCTTGAAGAAAATTTAGCTTTTAATGCAGTTGATCATCTCAAATTATTTTATCTAACCAGAAGATTTTAGGATAAAAACATTTGCAAGTGTGAAGTTCTTGAATATGTGCCTGTCGTCATTTCCCTCTTCCTCTAGATGTTTCGGAAATCATTGGTAAAAATGTTTGAAGATAAAGAATTGGATTGTATCTTTTTGGAGACTAATATGGGTTTGAAGAAACACTATCATATGATTTATGAGTGTATCCCTCTCCCAAAGGAAGTGGGTGATATGGCTCCCATCTATTTTAAGGTAATTATAAACAGTTTTCCCATACATTCTTTTTTTTTCTACATTTGTTTTTGGAGGATATATTTGTAGTAATGTATTTTTTTATATATCAATACCAAATTTTATATTAAAAAGTGAGGTAAAGCATAAAATAGTTCAAGTACAATTCTGTATAAAGAATTTTGAAATTTTTTTTTAAAGATTTATTTATTTATTATACATATGTACACTGTAGCTGTCTTTGGACACTCCAGAAGAGGGCGTCAGATCTCGTTATGGATGGTTGTGAGCCACCATATGGTTGCTGGGATTTGAACTCAGGACCTTTGGAAGAGCAGTTGGTGCTCTTAACCACTGAGCCATCTCTCTAGCCCCCGAAAATTTTTTTTAAAGGTGGTTTACTTAGAAGTATAAATAAGCTATCAAATAGTGACTTACAGTTTCTTTTTAAATTATTTTTTAATTAAATCATTGTTTTACCATGAAGCACTTTCAGGTCATAGCTATATAAAAGTAAACTCATGCATTCATAAATAGGGAATAACAGCCTATGTGAAACATTAAAATTGGATTTAGTTGAATGATACTTTCACCTTAAAATGTGTTTCATTAGTGGTAGCAAAAAGAAAATAAGATTATTTTATAACTAGTACCTATCTAGTTAACATAGAAAGTCTTTCTTTTTTTTATAATTTCTTTTTTTTTAAAGATTTATTTATTTTATATATGTGAAGATACTGTTGCTGTCTTCAGATCCTATTACAAATGGTTGTGACCTACCATGTGGTTGCTGGGAATTGAACTTAGGTCCTCTGGAAGAGCATCAGTGCTCCTAACCACTGAGCCATCTCTCCAGCCCCAACTTAGAAAGTCTTAAAGTTCCATAGTTCTATGTACTTTTATCCATGCCTTTAAAAGTAGTCTTTAGTTTTGAGAGTAATTTTTCTTTACATGTTTACTCCCTTGTTGTAGGGTCTGAAATAGTTTTTGGTAGCCACAAATCGTATACAGTCTTTTGATGTATGGAAGAAGAATAGTAGTAACATTAAATGAATTTATTTGAGTAGATTTCTTTGATTACAAAAAGATTGAAATGTTGTATTCATAGAGCATGCTCTATCTTAAATTGCTTAATCTTCTCAAGGGCCACATTTTGTCACACGAAGTTGAGCTGGTCGCTATAGAGTTAATAATGAGTAAAAGAATATTTTCTCCGATTAAAAAAGTCAGAGTTTTACAAGTTAAATAGTTCTAGTTTTAGGTCTTCTAATTAAGGCTTTCACCCATTCATAACAACAGTCTTATCCTGTGCAGTGTACCCAGCGTTCACCTAAGAAGCAAAACAAAAACCAGTCTTTGTATTTGCTACTCTATTGATTCTTTTCATTTCTAAAATGATTGTTTCTAAGAAAGCTATAATGGAATCTGATGAAGAATGGTCCATGAATAAGAAGTTGATTGATTTGTCTTCAAAAGATATTAGAAAGTCTGTGAGTATTAAGTTTTGCTAATATAAGAAATTACTTTAGTGTTTGCCCACCTCTTGATTTAGAATTAAGCTTTTTGGCTGAGTAAATAAAAGTAAAATAACTAAGGTACAGATTGAGAAGAAAGTATTTTTATTCTTTCTGGCTTATAAAATGCTTATTTATTTGTAGGGGCAATATATTTGTGAATAAATCTTTCTTTTGGTCCTCAGACCTTGCCCTATTAATCACTAAATCAGATGTGGTGGCCCCTATTCTCTGCCTTGAGAGCATCTCAGGAGAAGCGCATTTTTTGTCATTGGTATTACAATGAAAGAAACAATTTTTATGTGGGCTTTATTTCAAGTTTGGGACACCTCCCCATTTTTCTGTCCCTCCCCTCCCTTTCTTCCCCCTTCATTTAAGAAGAAAAAAGTGTGTGTGTGTGTGTGTGTGTGTGTGTGTGTGTGTGTGTGTGTGTG
>JADRCD010169145.1:0-12865 GCA_019843815.1 Montemys delectorum | reverse complement strand
TGCTATTCACTGTTGCTTATGCAAGGAATACCTGCTTATCCTCTGGCATCCCATTCCAAGACCCCTAGGGGATGCCTGAGACCTCAGATGGTGCATCTGATGTGTGTGATATCCCTGTGCAGTGAGTGTACCTGTACCATCTGATAACTAAGACGGCTACTAAGTGACTGACAAGCCTGCAGAGTGAACTGAGTGGGTACTCAGTTCAAAGAGAGAATGCGCGTTGCAGGTGAGATGGAGCAGGATAACAAGGTGTCAGTCACCACGATGCTCAAAGTAGCATGCTATGCAAGAAGTAAGTCACTTCTATGAATTTTCAATTGTTGCTATCTGACTATAATGGTCACGGTCACTCTAAACTATGTAAAGTTGAACTGTATATGGAGGGGGTTACATTACAACATGTATGTGTATCTGTGTAGGAGAAAGATCCTGCTACCTTAAACTTAGGCTATGTAGTGGCACCATTTCTCTGTACCAGAAACATGCAAATACTATACAAAAGTCCCTCTATATTTCTGTTCTATCCCTTTAGAGCATTTCTATTTGCATTTGTCACTAGTTTCACATACGTATGTTGCACATAGGTTACTTTAATATTTACATTTATCTGTTCTTACTTACACATACACAGATATATGACCTTATGTCTGACAACTAACAAAATATGTTGGCTATAGATCCATATCATCATTTTAGAGCAGCCTTGTTCTTTTCATGACAAGCAAAGCTAGGATGTAACTACCCATTGTCATTTGGCTTTTCTTACTCCTTTGCAAAATGGTTACAATGGATAACTTTGTAATTTTGTCCTATGCTCAAGGCTGTGCACATAGATATGATAATATATTGACAACTTGCTCCTCTAAGTGTTTGAATTTATCCACAGGTCACAAAGAGTGGAGAAGGTACTGCTAGCGGGGTGTGCTATCAAACTATGTGCTGTCTATAAACCCCATCATTTAAATTTCTGAATTACTCTCTAATTTGCATATCTATATTACTTATGGTTTTATCTATTTCCCACTAAAACATTATCTGTGTTTAATAATTTGCAGGCAATCTTTACAT
Organism: Montemys delectorum; assembly: GCA_019843815.1. NCBI lineage: Eukaryota > Metazoa > Chordata > Mammalia > Rodentia > Muridae > Montemys > Montemys delectorum. The sequence goes on along the minus strand of JADRCD010169145.1, from coordinate 11,794 downwards.
ATCAACTAATCCTTTGCCAAAATGGGTACATTCTTTAAATTTTTCCTAACGTTATCAATATTCTCTTTTCACTACATCTAAATTACATAGTTTAATAACTTGAACTTGACAATCTATTAATTTTTATACTTCCTAGCCTTCTCTATTCCATGATTTGTTCTTTTTTATTTTAATTACAGTTTTCTTAAGATAAGGGCTTACCCTCCAGCCCAGATTGGCCTCCAACTCATGGCAATGCCCCTACTTCAGGCTCCAAGTGTGAGCCACCAGAGACTACCTGACTTATTCTTTAAATTCTATATTCTCCTATGCTTACAGAGTCAAATTTTACATGTAAGTATATTTAAGTAACATATAGTTGATGCACAGTGAAACATGACAGTGCAGACAGTTAAGCACATACACACATATTAAAGTGTGAAGCTTAGATGCTTTAACACGCAAGCACACCACAACTCCACCTCTCATTAATTTGTCACCCAAACACGTTGCTTTAAATCTTAGTATTACAGTTCTTTCCCCTAAAGTCTCACTTTCATCTCATAAGGCTTAACAGTCCCAACACTATTAAGAAACCCGGTGTGACTTCTGAGAGTCAAGGTACTCTCTCTTAACAAAACCTCTGTAAAGTCAAACCCAAGTCACTTTCACTACATGGTGGCACTGCATAAAAATTTCTATTGCAAGAGTGGTGAGCAGGATACTAGCAAGGGAGGGATCAAAACAAAGCAAGACAGAAACTCACCAGGGCAAACACAAACTTTGACCCTCCATATCTGGCATTTGGAGCTCATGGTGGAATCAGCTGGACTCTGGTAGTGTTGGCAGTCCTGCCCTTCTACCTTTCCTTTCTACAGTACATGTGTCCCCGCGTTTTGGTAGCTCTTCTCCCTCCTTAGCAGGCATCCCCCAGACAAGATGGCAGTGGTGACTAAGGAAGGAATTTTCACATATTGATGCTAGGGACATAGACTCCTGCAGCCAACACACCTTGCTGGCTAAATCTGAGAAAACTTTCCTAGGCAGTTGTTTTCAGGCAGGAGAAACCATGGGAGCATTCACAGTTGAGTCTCTCTCCTTTCAAATGAATTTGCATTTCACAAGTTGGGGACATTGATGGGGGTCCTGTACTGACCCCCTGACTCAGAATGAATGCTATCTTAGCTCGAAATTTTGCCTGCCAAGCAAGTTAGTCCATTACTTCTACATTCAGCCTCACTGAAGTTCTCAGCACACTGGCAGAATGAAGCTGGCTTCTTTGCCAGCTTGCAACATGAACGATCACCAGTCAAGTTTTTGACAGGGCCCTTGTTCTTGCCTCTGAATGTCATGAACAAGACCTCCATCATCTATGGTTTTCTCAGCGTCTGGTCTTCTAAGATCCCACCAACCCATTACACTTTGCAGGATTCTGGGCCTTCTTTCCTCTGTCTCTCTAGACCTTCTACATTTCTCCCTTAGGCCACTTCAAGAGACCAGTAAACCACATGGTCAGCCCCACTTCTCAGTACCAAGTTTCTGTACTGGTTGATTTTTTTTTCCATTGTGTCAAAATGAGACAAATAAGAAGTAAAGGGTTTATTTTGGCTCACAGTTTTCAGGAACAATGCATCATGAAGGCAGAGGCAAGGGGCACCTGATCACATTGCATCACAGTTGGGATGAAACTGTGGAAAGTTAAACTGCAGGTCCAGGGGACTTGGAGCTGCCGCATTACAGCAAAATGGTCCATCAGCCCATTTTCTCCTTTTCTTTGTCTGTCACACCAGCCGTGGCATGGTGTTACCTACAGTCATGGTAGATCTTCCCTCCTCAGTTAAACCTTTCTAGAAACAACCTCATAGATATTTCCAGAAGTGTGTTTCTATGGTGATTTGAAAACTGGTCAAGTTGACAGTGAGGATTAATCATCACATGCTTTTGAAGTTGCTTAAATCTCTGGCATTTTGTCACCATGTTGGAAAGCTGAGTAACACATTGTATGTTATGAATACTTTGTTCTAATGTATAGTTTCATTCCTCTTCTTTCTCTCTCTCTCTTTTTTTAAATGAGTGTTAGAGGTCTTCTAAAGGACAGCTTTAAATCTGTTGAGCTCTGCTGGGCACACATATGTGCTCATACGTACACAGTCACACTTCTACAAGGCTTTCCTGAGTATTCCTAAGAAAGGGTTTGCTCTCACACCATCCAGTTCTGGCTACCACAGCTGATGGCTTGCTGTTAATGAAAAGATTAATGCAGGCCACATTAAAACTGAAGTGAACAAAATATTTGTTATAACAAATCAAGCTATTTTAAAAGCCATAGCTCTGTTCATTCTGAGCTCCCCTTAACCCACAGGTGTTTCTGTGTTGGAGATTAGGCATGAATGTTCAAAGGAGAATAGTTTCTTAAGGTCTTCACTACAAGCTCCTTGCCAGAGAGGTTGAAGGCAGGAAATCTTGACGCTAATATGTCAGTACTGTTGCCAAGTGAAGAGTACTCAGGCAGAACAAATCGCAAAAATCTCACAACAGTTAAAATCATCTCTACTAAACATATAATCAGTTATCCAAAGGCATATTTTTGCGAACAAGTATCCTCTTATTTGGCATGGAGGGGGGGGGTGGCTGGGGGAAGGGAGTGTTAATGTATTCAAATGGCTTATTCAGATCATACAGTGGTGAATCAAGGAAGCGAGCCAGAAACAGCTGCCAGCATTCATGGCGAGGACCCACAGTACCAGGCTGATATGGGCAGCCATTAATCTTTGCATCCACTGGGTTTCTAGAGCTGTGGTACTTCTGCCACCTTCCCCCTGGAGAGCCCTGCCTTCTGGTACATGTTTCAAGAACATATTCTCAGAGCCTCCCTCTGCCAGGAAGACTTGGCCCATCTCAGGCATATCAACTGAAGCTCTGTGGAAACTTTTGAGTCTTTTTTTTTTAAGAAAGAAAAATACTTAGGTACAGAAAAAAAAAAGATGAAAGAAAGAAATCAGAAACCTTAAACTCTGTTCTGAGATCTGAGCTTCTGCCAGATTGGTGGGAACAACTTGCAAACTCTGCCCCAGAAGCTTCTAGTCTGCAGTGACTCAGCTCTCTGTAGGATGCATCGATAAAGTACTCCCTGTTTGAGAGGAGTCACAGAGTCCCTGAATTCCACCGATCCAGTACAAGAAAGATGTGATTGCTGCCAGAAGAGATGACCACACACCTCCTGTGCTTTCGTATATCTTAACTCCTCTAAGAATGACAACTATGGTTGGATTCCTCACTCCTGAATGTGTTCACCCCAAAGTCTTTGAACAAATACAGGTATTTAGGGCGAAATACATAATTAAGAAATGTCAGATCACTAGGTGGTCTTTTCTTAATAAATCCATAACTGTTTTAAGACATGACTTACAGCACTCACTCCAAGAAATGAAAGCATACAGTCATCTCAGATGCGCTAATAGAATGGATTCAAACCAAATCAAACATCGCCTGTCTTGTCCTCTTTAAAGTATTTCTGTGCTCAGGCTGATGAAGTCAGACAGAACTTGATAGTGTGGGAGGAAATGCAGGCACCCTTCATATACTAAAATCTGTAGATTCTAAAGTCCCTGACATGAATCTTAGGGTTTCCTGCACACTAAGCAAGTGTTTCACCACTGAATCATACCTGGACCCTTGCTCTCTTTTTCAAATCAGTGAGAAGATGCCATTAGTAACTGATGGTTAGTTTCTATGTAGGGGATGAGAGATCTACAGCAGCAGAGTGAAAACCAGTGTGTATTTGTTTCACCATAAAACCAACAAAACAATGATAAACCCGTCAAAATCCACTTTATTAAAGGTCTGGAAATTAAGCATATTTAACTGAAGAAGGATAGTTTTGAACTGCTGATCCTTGCCAAGGTCTTTGGGCTCTCCTAGCTTGTCCATTGGAGCCCATTACTCATGGCAGATGAGACAATACAAGCATGATTTGGAACTTCCCCAAAATCCTCATCTCCAGATCACCAGCACAGTTTGACCTGACTTGGAGGGTCTGCCACCCAAAAATCTCTGGCCACATAGCCTCTGCCACAAGGCAGCCTTCCAAAATTGTGCAGCCTCACAGCTACATCAGACTACGTCACTGTCTGAGCCAAATCAGTCCTTGGTTAAAAGATTCAAAGGAAGATTGGCTGGCCTTTCGAGTACCTGAAGTCATAAAGGGCTACACACGTAGGCAGAGTTATGCGAGTCTTTGAAGACAAAAAATCCCGGTCTCCCATTTCTGGTTGGCCTTGAGGTTCTAAATGAGCATGTAGTGTGAAGGCTAAGGCAGAGCTGAGGGGTTTCAGCATCAACTACTTGCCCTGACTCGCACAGAGTCCCCCCCATGAAAGAGTGTAAAATCCAGTGGTTTGAGAGAGGCAAAGACATTTCTGATCGATCTTTATCGGACCACTGTTCAAACTAAACAAACGGTTGGTGAATTTGCACTATAGAGTTATGGACTTTCCAGAGTAAGCTAAGGACGTCCACTAAACAAACATCAACAAAGACAGTCCTGAGGGAGCAGGATTGATATCCAGGGTTGCCACAGTGTATTGTCTAAACTATTCAACTTTCTATAAAATAACATATGCTATAGAGAAAAGTAAGGTTCAGATTAAGGAAAAACTCAATAGATGAGCAAATATTTTTATATCAGTTGTTAAACAAGCTTTGTAAGAATCAATGGGAGTTTTATCTAAAAAGTTAAAGTTGTTTAGTACCAAAAACACAGTATAATAACCTGCATTTGTAGAATAAAAAACAAGCACTGAGCACCAAACACAGATCCATTCTGGAGGTTTGTGACTTCCTCTAACCCAGAAGCCTGTTCTATGCAACCAAACAGCCACATGCAGCCCAAACCAATATGAGCCAAGACAAACCCAACTGCCACTTGTAACCTCTCTCCTCAGGACCCAACTGCCAAACTACTACGTATTGGGCCCAGCATAACTCAGACCAGGTAATAGAGTCAGTTGTCCCTGACCACTTGTGACTGTCTTCTCTGTCCAGGAGCCTTCTCTGGACAAATTTCCACAGCATGGACCCAGATAGGCAGTCCTTCTGCCCTGACCAACTACATCCATTTCCTCACACAATGAGCCTTCTTCAGCTGACCAGTCACAGCAGGTCCAGTTTGGTGAGGAGCTAGTAATGTAGTCCCCTTACTAGATTCATGCCCCCAGCATCCCTCCCCAAATTCCCCTCCCAGCAGCCAAGAGTCCCACCCACTTATAGCCCTCTGGTGGGCTGGAAACACATAGCAAAAGATACAATCCACATCCTAACTCCAGGTGCCCACGTTTCATCAGAAAAACATAAGCAATATGAAAACCTAGGATGATATGCATCCCTCAAAAAGCACAGACCTCATAGCAATAATGGTCGCCATGGAGAATGGCTTAGATAAAATTCAAGATTTCGAGTGTTTACTTATAAGCATGTTCCAAAAGGTTAAGGAATTTAAAGAGGATGCAAATATCTGAATGAATTGAGAGAGGACAGGAATAAATTTATTGAAACTAAGACAATACAAATAACTAAGAAAAATATAGAAGAATTCAGGATATGAAAGGAGAATTCAATTAAAGGAATAGAAATACTGAAGAAAATCCAAACTGAAATAAAACTAGAAATTAAATGTTCAATTAGACAAAAAGCTCATTGGAAAGTTTCCCCGTCAAAGAGGCCACATGGAAAACACAACACAGGACTTGAAGACAAGGAAAAGGAATTACATCATTCATTCAAAAAAACGGCTTCTTTAACACAAATGGAACAATTACAGAATGCCAAACCTATAAGTTATAGGAAGGAGAACTCCAGACCAAACGTAGAGAAAATACTTCAAATAAAATCATAAAGGAAAATTCCCTAAATCTCAAAAAAGAGATGCTCATACAGATACAAGAGGCTTATACAGATATAAGAGATGCTCATACCGATACCAGACACTTACAGAACAACAATATACAGGACCAGAAAGGACATTCACCACAAAACATCACAGTTAAGACACTGAAAATACAAGATAAGAAAGGATATTGGAAACTCTGAGAAAAAGGCCACATCATCTATAAAGTCAGTGCCGTTAGAATAACCATAGATTACTTGATTAAAAGTTTTAAAGCCAGAAGGATTTAAAGAGATATATTCCAAGCCTGAAAGGTCACAGCTGCCAAGTCAGAGTATTATACTCTGCAAAGCCTCTGTGTACTTTCTGTAGTTTCTATAGCAATTGGTATCTCACTATATTCTCCTATGGTCATATAAAAATCAGAATATCTTTTCAATTTTCTTTTATTTGCTGAGACATATTCTGTCTTTCCATGTGGTTCATTTTGGAGAAAGGTCCATGGGATGCCGAGAAGAATGTGCATTCTATAGTGTTTGGGTAGAATGTTCTGCAGACATCTGTTACATCCATGTGGTTCATATCATTTAATGCCAAAATGCTCCTGTTTATTTTTTGTCCAGAAGACCACTAAATTTATATAATTTAAAAGAAAAGGATGGATTTCTAGATTCATGTAACCCACAAAATCAAACCAAAATGAAATAAATAATATAAATAGGCCTATAAACAAGTTTGAAGCAAAAATGATATATCTCTCAACCAAAACCTCCAGGGTCAAATGGATTCAGCACAGAATTCTACCAGACTTTCAAATAAGAGCATTCACCAATGTTACTCAAATTATTCTGCAAAATTGAAAGGGAAGAAATGCTTGTAAACTTTTTTCTTACAAAGCTAGTATTACCCTGACACAAAGCTCACCAACACCAACAAAGTATTATTCCTCATAGTGAAGTTGGTTTTATTCCAAGATTGAAGGGATGGCTCAACACATGTAAATTAATACAGATAATTTGTCTCACAAACACAAAGATAGAAATTATGTGACCATCTCATTAGACACAGTAAAGGACTTTGACAAAAATCCAACAATTATTCATGATAAAAGCCATGGGGAAGAAAGGATCCTTCTTCATATCATAAATGTTATATATCACAACCGTAAGCCAACATCCTTAAAGTGGAAAAAAATTCAAAGCATTCCCACCAAGATAAAGGACAAGAAAAGGCTGTCTACTCTTATTATAACATTGCATTTGAGTCTCAGCTAGAGCAATAAAAGAAGAGGAAGAAATAAAGAAATATAATTTAAGTAAGAAAAGAAGTTAAAGTATCCCTTGTTGTAAATGGCATGATCCTATACATAGGAGTCCTAAAGATTTCACTAAAACAAGACAAAACAACAAAACTCTTAGTGTGGATAAACTAAAAAAAAGTAGAAGGATTCAAAATTAACCTACACAACTCCTTAGCCTTCCAATATACCAATATGAGAAACATACTGAGAAAGAAATTGGGCCAAGAACCTCATTCACAGTAACCACAAAAACGTGAAATCGTCTGTCAATCTACTAAGCAAAGAAAATGAAGGGCCTCTCCAACAAAAACTTTTAAGACACTGAAAAACTGAGGAAAACACTAGAAAGGGAAGAGAACTCTCATGTTCAGAGAGCAAAAGAATCACTATTGTGAAAATATTCATCCTAACCAAATGTAATCTACAGATTCAACCAATCCTAGTCAAGATTCCAGAGCCACTCCTCACAGACACAGAAAACACAATCTTAAAATTATCGTGGAAGCAGAAAAAAACAAACACAGCTAAATAAATTCTGGATAAAACAAATATTATGTTATATGAGTTATTTCCATTCCTGATTTTAAATTATACTACAGAGAAATAGTGATAAAAACATCATGATACTGATGAAAAAAATTAGAGAGATCAATAGAATAAAATAGAAAATTCACATATAAGTCCAGGTGACTTTAACTACTGACTTGTGACCAAAAAAAATAAATAAATAAAAATAAAAATAAAAAAATAAAAGGCAAAAAATATACACTGGAGAAAAGACAGAAACATTGATGAACAGTGCTGAGAAACTTGGACATCAACTTGTAAAAGAGAAAAAAAAAAGGATCCCTATATCTCATCCTGGACAAAGCCCAACTCCAAAAGATTAAAGACCTAAGTGTAAGAATTGGCGCCCTGAGACTGCTAGAGATAAAATTAAGGTGTACTCTTCGATAGAGAAGATGTAAGAATTTTTTGAATCAGACTCGTTAGCACAGATTTAAGACTAACAATCCACAGATGGATCCCATGAAAGTAAAAAGCTTCTACATAGCAAAGTATCAATCAAGTAAACATGCGGCCCACAGAACGGGAGAAACTACTGCCATCTTATGCATCTTCTAGAAGATTCCCAATTACAATACACAAGAAATCAAAACAACAACAAAACAAAAACAAAAAAACAACCCAACCTCCAAGAAAGCAAACAACCCAATTTTAAAAACTGACTACGGAACTAAACAGAGTTGTCAAAAGAATTAGAGATGGCTAGGAAACACTTAAAAATTGCTCAACATCCTGAGATATCAGAGAATGTGAATTAAAACTACTTCAAGATTCTATTCACCGAAGTCAGAATGGCCAGCATCCTAAGGATACAAATGGCAGCCAATATTGCCATAGAAGAAGTGAAGAGGAACAATCTGTACACTGCTGTGCAAAATGTAAACTAAGGTAACCATTTTGGAAATCAGCCCGGTAGGTTCCCCCCTCCCCCCCAAAAAATCTAGAAAACCAGCCATACCATTCATAGACCTATACACTAAGGAATTTATATCCTGCTTGCTCGTTCATTGCAACTCTTTTTCCAGCTTCTAGAAAATAGAATCACCCTACGTGTCCAACAACCACAAAGGGGATAAAGAAAACTACAGTACAGAAGCACAATGGAATTTTATTCTTCCAGTAAGAAAACCAGGGAAGAGGCTCCCAGGGCCCTACCACTGATGGCTGAACTATTGTCAACTAATAGTTTCTTGAAGAGGGGAAGGTATAATGTCCACTTGTATACTGTTTGGGAGCCTACCAGACTCAAGTAAACAGTTCTAAACCCATGGTCACACAGGCAGCCATGGTTAGATAGACCCTGTGGTCCTGAGACGGGAAATGGATGTCTGAGGAAGAAGGCCTTACCAAGGAGGGAGGGAAATAAAAGTAGGCATGATGGAAAGTTATCAGAATGCATTCCCTAAATGACACTGTCAAAAAGAAAATATATCTCTAAAGCAAACAAACAGCATGCAAGAACAAACTGGCATGACACTTTAAAGATGCAGAGAAAGCATGGGGTGAGGTTTTGTGATCAGAACCAGCTACTAAATGATCGAGACCCATCAAGAAAGTTTCTTAGCCCAAGAAAGGATCTGTGGGAAATGAATGGGTAATCATCCTTGACATGGAAAGTTTCCTCCACAAAAGCAGGAACGAAAACATTGGTTCTGGTGTCTCTATTCAAGGCTGGTTATTCGGAACAGTGCAAGTAAGCAAGAGAAGGAAATATTGGAAACTAATTGTGAAGTCTCTACTTGGAGGTGACATATTTCAGGGAGAAAACCTTAAGAAACTCACTAAGAGCTTTCAAGAACAACTGAGTTCAGAGTTTATGGATGTAAGACCAATATAAAAATCACCTACATCTCTATGTACATGCAGGAAATGGCCACGGACACATGCATATAGGACACACGTGAGATGCTGTCACTTGTAATAATATTGAGAGTAAGTGTTTGAGAGTAAATTTAATGAACTAAATGCAAGACTTAAATACTAAAACAAAATACTTTTGAGGTAAAATAATAAAGACCTAAGTAATATTTTAAAAAGACACTTTATTGAAAAACTAAAAAAAAAAAAAAAGACACTTTAGATGTGTGGATCAGATGACCATTGCCATTTTTTAAAAAGATCAATATCCTCTTAGTTAATCTACAGACTCATCATAACTGCTGCAAAACCTATGTCACTTTGAAGCCAAAATTACTAAGCTTCCCCTTTAAATTATCCAAGAACAGGACTGCAAAATAGCAGCCAAAATAAGCTTGGAAAGGTTGGAGGGCTCATATTTGACAATTTCACATCTTATTACAGTGCCTTAACATAACCAACATAAGGATGCACATTTAAATGAGTGGAATAGAATTGAGGATCTAAAAATAAACCTTTACATTTATGGCCAATTGATTTCTGACAAGAATGTCAGGATGACTTAATAGGAAAAGAATAGTTTATTTGGTTTGATTTTTTTCCTCTGTAAATAGTGATCAGATAACTGCATAGCAACTGGTCAAAACCTAGAAATGTTCCCCTTTAGCACATCGTGCGCGCACACACACACACACACACACACACACACACACACACACACATAACAAACGTGAATGTAAGCACTAGGACTATAATATGCTTGAAAACCATCTTGAAAAAATTCTATAGGACTTAAGGTAGGCAGTGGATATGACATCAAAACCAAGACTGGCAATAAAAATATATTAATTGGACTTCAGTACAATTTGAAAACGTATTGTGAATTGTGTATCAAACAAGCGAAAGGATCAGAAACTGCTCACAGGTCATGCACATTGTCAGACATTTTTCTCTTCCCTGTGATAGCAGACCTGACAAAGGTTTATTTCGGCTCACTATTTAGTGGGTCTAGTCCATCATGATGACCAACATGATAGCTAGCATGGCTTGATCCCTCACAGGAAGAGGTTACCATGGCTGGTCACATCTCAATGGGAGACAGGAAGCAAAAGGCTCAGATGGCCCTGTACCTTTCAAAGGCCAGCCTCAGTGACCCACCTACTACAAAGGTTCCATGCCCTACTGAAACAGCACCATGAGCCAAGAATAAGGTGTTCACGTATGTGAGCCTGTAGGAGAGAGAGTTCACATTCAAACCATAACAATGAATTTGATGAGGACTCCATCCCACAATTCAAAAAAAAAAAAGGATGAGTAATTAAAATAAACTAAAGATTCGATTAGATGTTTTCAATGGAAAGAAATTAGAACAGTTCATAAACACATGAAAAATTCCTCTAACAGGTAAACATAAAAATAAATGTGAATAATAGCCAGGGTGGGATACTACTTCCCACTTGTTGGAACATTTTCATTCAAAAGACAAACAATAAATATTTTGCCAATGATATGGAGAAATTATTCTAGAACCTGCATTCTTCCATTGGGAATGTGCAATGCTCCGGTCATTTTTAGAGACACTTCAGCTGGTCTTCAATATGTTAACCACAGCTGCCACATCCAGCAGCACTATTTCTAGCCACCTGTGGGAAATAGAGCAGAAGCCCTTCAAAGATGGCTACCACACAGCCTATGGAGACTGTGGCTAGATTGGATAGCAAGATGAATTTTGCTCCTGTGGTCAAGTTCAGGATCTTGAGGTGGAGAGACGAGCCTGGATTATCTGCTTGGGTCACAGGAGACCTTATAAAAGAGAAAAAGGAGATTCAAGAAGAGTTCATGCAGCAGAGGAAGGAAGAGAGGAGAACTATGGCAGAAATTAAAATAAGAAACAAACAGGAATGAGCCCTTTCCTCTATAAATTGGGCATCATTGCCCTTGACTCTAGATAAATAACAGCAGCATTGCTTTAAGTAACTTATTACATTATGGCATGCTGTTTCAGCAGTGGGAAGCTAATATGGTAATTAAGATAAATGAAAACATGTGTTCTCACAAACACACGTGCTTGTCCTTGTAGCTTCATTCACAATAACCGAAAAATCAAACACAACGTAAATGCCCATCAGCGGATAGATAAACAACCTACAAGACAGTCAAATAAATGAATGTTATCTTCAATAAGAAGAGAAAAACACTGATACATG
>JADRCD010169144.1:0-30931 GCA_019843815.1 Montemys delectorum | reverse complement strand
CTCTCTCTCTCTCTCTCTCTCTCTCTCTCTCTCTCTCTCTCTCTCTCCTTTCTGTGTGCGTGCGTGTGTGTCAGTCTGTCTGTCTCCACGTTTTCTAGCTATAGATCTTTGTATTTGTTCACATGTACTGAAGGAGGAAACTTTTCTGATGATGGCTGTGCGAAACACTGATCTATGACTATAGCAGAATGTCATTAGGAGTCATTTCATTACAGTGTTCCTTTAGTTAAAAAAATATATATTATTTGGTTTTCCCCTAGGACTCTGGCCTGTCTACTCTCAGTTTCTAAGCCCCCTGAGCAGTGCTGAGGATGATATGTACTGTGTGTGTCCTTTTGGGACACAGTTTCCTTACTGAGGAAAATATTCTCAAGATACATGCATTTGCCTGCAAAATATAAATGGATATTAGCCATAAAATACAGGATGTCCATCTGCACTCCACAGACCCAAGGAGGCTAGATAGGAAGGAATACACATGCAAGGATGCTTGTGTCTCACTTGGAAGGGGGGGCTAGAGTGGTCCTGGAAGGCAGATGAAGGAGGGAACCGAGCTGGAGAGGGGATATGGAGGGGAGTGGGGGCATTCAGGTTCTAGTGAGGGGAGAAGCAGGGGAATGGCCACATGGCCATGAAAATTAATGGAAATTTATGACTGATGGGGATAGAGGAGCTAGGGGGCATCTCTAGGAAGAGGCAGTGTTGTGCCAAAAGCAGGGGCCTGGTGATGAGGCCTGGTGCTGAGGCCTGGGTCTCTCTCTCTCTCTCTCTCTCTCTCTCTCTCCGGTGCTGACCGGTGGCTGCACAGCACGTTAGTTAAAAAGAAGGCAATGTATAAATGAGTTATTTTATTGTAGGAAGGAGAAAATAGGCCAGTTAAGTAGAGAGAAGGAAAGAAGATGAAGGAGAGAGAGAGAGAGAGAGAGAGAGAGAGAGAGAGAGAGAGAGAGAGAGAGAGAGAGAGAGAGAGAGAGGGGAGAGGAAGAAAGCAAGAGAAGAACAAAGAGCAAGAGAAGAGAGAGAGCAAGAGAGGGAGATCAGAGAGGAGACAAAGAGTGAGACAGGGAGAAGAGTAAGAGAGTGAGAGTGAGAGAGTGAAGAGGGGGTCAACCACCCCTTATAGTGTATGGGGTGTGGCATTCTGGCTTATGGTCAGATGACTGGGGATAGAGTCCAGCTAGAATGCTGGGAACTTGGGGCATTGTCTGCCTGATGGAACACACATCTCCTGCAGGGGCAGCTGTGAGGGGTTGCGACTGAAACAGGAACCAAAGACTTAGGAGTTATGGCCAAGCTCCTTCTGCCCTCTGCAAACAGAAATTGCCCACAGGGATCCAGGGCTCAAAGCCAAATACTCAACTGAGCTTAAGTTACCTGAGCAGACCACTGCCCCACACTGCCCCACAAGACAGAGACCTGGAATAGGGGAGGCAACCAAGAATCAGTGGGGGTATCCTTAACTGTGACTCATAGCACTATAGATATGGTACTTGGGGAAGCTGCCTCCTGTGGCCATGCAGGAACCCCATGGGAGCAATAGAGTAACCAACCCACCCTCCAAACTTTGACCCAAAACTTGTCCTGTCTAAAAGAATTGCAGGGATTGGAGGTAGAGGAGAAACTCAGAATGGCCAACCAATAAACAACCCAACTTGAGAATCATCTCATGGGCAAGCATCAATCTCTGACACTATTAGTGATTCTCAATTACGCTTGCAGAGAGGAGTCTAGCATTGATGTCCTCTTAGATGCTCCACCCCTGTATTACTTGCTCCCTAGCTTCTGGATCATAATCACTGAACTCTGTATGTCCCTTTACCACTGAACAAGTTCCTTCAGCTTCCAGTAAGTGCAAATGATAAATAGCTTGAATAAAGAGCTAAAGTAACAGAAGTCCTCCTTATGTGGGAGATAAAACAGTCCCAAATACTTACATGCCTCTCTCTCTCTCTCTCTCTCTCTCTCTCTCTCTCTCTCTCTGTGTATATATATATATATATATATATATATATATATATATATATATATATGTGTGTGTGTGTGTGTGTGTGTGTGTGTGTGTGTATATATATACATATATATATATGTACATGTATATTTACAGTCTCCTATAGAAAATGTAGCAAGCTTTTATGAATGTCAGTCAAGAAGCTAAAACATACATTACCTACAAATAAGAACCCTGTAATTAATAAAATAATATATTTATAAGAACTACTGAATTTCTTTCAGAGCACATTATGTATCACTTATCAAGTGTCTCTTAGGTTGATAGAAACTCTATCCCAGTGTTTTGGATTATAATAAGTCTAAGGAAATGTGCCTAGCCAAGTCTCAGCTGCAGATTTGCTACCAGAGATTCTACATTAAGTAGAATATGCTACACTGAAATAGTAGGATAAAGAGTTCCTGTACCTGCCTAGGACTCCAGAAAAATAAAGAAGCTTAGCAAATCAAAAGACAATATCTGGCAGTGATTAAGTGTTTAACATCAATATGAAATGGATATCATGTATTAAGCTGATTAACTTTGTAATTGCATTTATATTTTCTTTTACAGAAAAAAAAATCAGTTTATTATTTCTTTGTTTAAGATTCTTATATATGGCATAGTACGATATCTTCATGGTAAAAAATGTTTACAGGGCAAGTCTTATAAACTGAATTTGAACTCAGTCCTAATCTCAAAATATATCTCTAATCTCTACTTGTTCATCGTTCTATGTGCTCATAGAAACCCATGCAGATTTATCATATAGCCATACAGAGACTCAATGCTAAAAATAAAAAAGGAACCTCAAAAATAAGATATATTCTAGATTTGATATCATTTTGACTTTTAAAATTACTCTTTTAATATCCATAGTTGTGATGGCCATTTATTTTTCTTTCTGCTAAATCATTTACATTTTAACAAAAATTTATAACTATAAACAATGTACAGTTAGAAAATATTTTTTATTATTAAGATATTGTTTTCAAACTTTTTTAAAAATTCTATATTTTTTGTTCATTGATTTTTAGAATTAAGTGAAAAAATTTTGAAAATATGCTAGAGTTGGTTCATAAGCTACAGCTGTATTTCTATAAATTTCACCTTATTGCACACTAAGAAGTTACCATGCTTTATTACTACTTAAAAATTGCTGAGAATATTACTCAAAATTAATTTTTGGCTAGATATAGAAAATAATAACAATATTCAATATCTTATTATGTCGCTCACAGCATAAAGGGAGAGTCAGATTACATAATGTACAGTATGAGAATAGACATAAACTGTGGTGAGAATATTCATTGTGCTATTTTAAAAGTGACATTCAGACATGAGTCTCAGAATGGATACTCAAAACCATGTTGATAAATGCGAGTTGTACTTGAGTTTGGAATGAGTCTGAAGTTCACAGACTGATGAATCTGTTATGAATTTCACTGTGATACTCAGTATATAGCCTGAAAATATGTCACACCTATCTTATACTATGATAACAATTTTAAAGTTAAACATGAAGATCATTTCTATTATTATTATTATTATTATTATTATTATTATTATCATTTTTACCTCTTTTCTCCTCTTCATGGTTTATGTTCCATTCTTCTGTTATTATTAGCTTCTCTGTGGTCTAGGTTAATGCTTACTTTTTGAGAGAAATTCTTTTCCATGAAAATAAGACAAAAAGTATTTTTATAAGTTGACCCCTTCCAGGTGTGATCAAGTATAACATTAATTGAAACACTCAGTAGGGAGAGATGAATCTCTATGGGTTTAAGGCCAGCTTAGTTTATATAGAGAGTTTTAGATAGCCAGGGTAGGAAACTGAGACCTCTTATCTACAACTGCTGGCATAAGCCATAGAGATTAAAATGGAAGTGACATAAAGCGTTTATTCCCAG
Source organism: Montemys delectorum (assembly GCA_019843815.1). Lineage (NCBI taxonomy): Eukaryota > Metazoa > Chordata > Mammalia > Rodentia > Muridae > Montemys > Montemys delectorum. Next base: position 27,034 of record JADRCD010169144.1, on the reverse strand, counting down.
AGCTCAGCCCTTGGTCAAGGATTATTTTCATCAAGTCAACATCACCTAAATTTCACAAATGGTACTACCTACTAAAGATTCGAAAGCCTGTGGCCATAAAAAACATTTCTCATTTAAACTATCACATTCCACAACTTGGCCCCCATAGTTTTGTGGCCAGAACATCATGAAAAAATGCCTTTGATCTAATATCAATGCCCCATAGTTATTTTTGTCTCGACTAATGTTTAAAAGTTTAAAGTTTCTTCTGAGATTCAAAGCAACATCTTAATTGTAATTCCCTGTAACGTCAAAAAAAAAAAAAAGAAAGAAAGAAAAAAAAACAGAAAAGAAAAGAAAAAAAAAACAACAAATACTTCAGACTTATGACACATAGATCCTTTTCTGTTGCTGTGATATCATTACCAAGGTAATTTATCAAAGGACATGTACACATTGGCTGATGACCTAGAGGAATTGACCTAGAGGAATTGATGTCTGTCGTGGCAAGGAGAGATCACATCGGAAAGGCATAAAACCACTTCAGGAAACAGAGTTCACACTCTCAAATAAAAAGAGAGATAACTGAAAGTGTTAAGAGGACTTTAACTCTTAAAGACCATGTCCAATGGCATACTTTCTCCATCAATGCTACACTTGAAATACCTTGTCAACCAGGCGACCCACTTGGTACCACATGTTCAAATAACTGAGACTATAGGGAATATACACATTCAAATCATACAAAGATGTATATCCCTTTTAGAGTGAGGGAATTTCAAACTAAAGCTAGGCGTTTCATTAGACAATGTTCCCCATCTACTAGAGATAAACAAGCATTAGGAATTTTCAGTGAATAATATATTTTCTGAGATGTGAGAAAAAGGCATGGGAAGAAAAAGAATATTAAAGTTATTTTAATATATATAAAAATGAAAAGCTAACTTGCTACAGGATTCATAGACTCATAATAAAATTGTCAAAATTAATAAATTAATAAACATTAAAATGCTATTTATTATGTAATTTTATGTAAATTTGAAAATTCCTGGAGCAGTTAGGTTCTTTTAAACAAGTTTTAATTAAATGCTAAATGAGGTATAGATTTCTTTGTAATTAAATATAAATGTTAATTTATCTTTTAATTACAAGTTATCTCAGTTACCAGGCAAATTTAGCATTCTCTGATAAATAAATGCAAGTCTCTGTAAATATATTATGCTTTAATTAACTTTCAATAAAGAAATTATTTCTTCTCTATTCAAAGTAATTAAAATGGTATCAGTAAACCATGCCTTTGAGAACTCTTTTATGTATCATAGCAGGTACTTCTAATTATTTACAATATTTTAAACATGATCCTAAAATTAAACATTGCCATAAATTTAAGTGTTATTATTGAAGACAGTTAGGTAAAGACTATTTATATAAAGAAAATAACAATTATGTGAAAGTTTACTGCTTTCTTCTACTTTAAAAGAAAATTCGATGAGAATATACTGATGCTGATCTAATTTGTTACCCTGGTTTTAATATCAATTTTACATTATTTTCTTTAGTGAGTCTGAACTATGTTTCTTTCTTCAAAAGAATTGTTTTCCACATGATTGTTTCCATTTTTTTTCTTGTGAGTTTTTGATAAGATTTCATTGAATTTCTCAGCCCGTCTTTTATAGGTCAAGTTGGCCTTGACATTCAGATTGTTCTGTCTCAGTATTGCAGGTAGAGTTGGTATTAGTGATCTAAGTAAGTATGTACAGCTATTGTTTCAAATTTTGTCATAGGGTTGTTGTGTTTAATTATTTCAGAATATTTTGCATACGTGTGATCACTGACAAAGTAATTTTTAAATGAAAAAAACGATCTATTTAAATCAATTTTGTTATAACTGTGGGAGAAATCAGTGATACATTACTAGAGAGATTACAATTTCTCTCTTTGTTATATGGAGGAATTCCATCAGTTATGTGGCATTGATCACTAAAAGAGAAAAAAGCCATCCCCTCTTTTGCAGTAAAGTCTGGGACTCTTTAAACTGTGATGTTTTGGTTTACATTTTTATTAGATGTTTTCTCTGTTTATATTTCCAAATCTCCCCTCCAGAAACCCCCTATCCAGTCCCCCTGTCTCTATGAGGGTGCTCCCCCAAACACCCAACCACTCTCTTGTTCCAGCCATGACATTCCCCTACATTGGGGCATCTAGCATCCTAAGGTGCAAGGACCGCCACTCCCACTGATGTCCAACAAGACCATGCTCTGCCACACATGCGGCCAGAGCCATGGGTCCCTCCATATATACTCTTTGGTTGGTGGTTCAGCCCCCCGGAGCTCTAGAGTTTCTGGCCAGTTGACACTGTTGCTTCCCACATGGGGCTGCAAACACCCTCAGCTCCTTCAATTCCTTCTCCAACACATCCATCGGAGATGCCATGCTCAGTCCAATGGTTGGCTTTGAGCATCCATCTCTGTATTTGTCAGGCTCTGGCAGAGCCTCTCAGGAGACAGTCATATCAGGCTCCCTTCAGCAAGCATATCCAGGATCCATATTAGTGACCGGGTTTGACTACTTTATACGGGTTGGATGCCCAGATGGATGGCCTTTCCTTCAGTTTGTGCTCCACACTTTGTCTCCATATTTCCTCCTGTGAGTATTTTGTTCGCCCTTCTAAGAAGCACTGAAGCATCCACACTTTGGTCTTCCTTCTTCTTGAGCTTCATATAGTCTGTGAATTGTATCTTCAGTATTCTGAACTTTTGGGACTTCCACATAAAACCAGATACACAGTACCTAATAGAAGAGAAAGTGAGGGGAAAGCCTGGAACACGTGGGCACAAGGGAAAATTTCCTGAACAAAACACCAATGGCTTATGCTTTAAGATCAAGAATCAACAAAATGAGACCTTATATAATTACAAAGCTTCTGTAAGTCAAAAGACACTGTCAAAAGGACAAAATAGCAACCAATAGATTGGGAAAAGATCTTTTCCAATTCTACATCTGATAGAGAGCTAATATCCAATATATACATGAACTCAAGAAGTTAGACCACAGAGAACCAAGTAACCCTGTGAAAAAAATGGGGAAAAGAGCTAAACAGAGAATTCTCAACTGAGAAATCTCAAGTGGCAGAGAAGTACTTAAAGAAATGTTCAACATCCTTAAACATTAGGGAAATGCATATCAAAACAACCCTGAGATTCTACCTCACAAGAGTCAGAATGGCTAAAATCAAAAACTTAGGTGTCAGCAGATGCTGGCTAGAATGTGGAGAAAGAGGAACATTCCTTAATTGCTGGTGTGGTTACAAGCTGGTACAATCACTCTGGAAATCAGACTTACAGTTCCTCAGAAAATTTGACATAGTACTACCTAGCTATACCACTCATGAGCTTATACCCAGAAGATACTCCAACATGTAATAAGGACACATCCTCTACTATGTTCATAGCAGTCATATTTATAATAGCCAGAAGCTGGAAAGAACCCAAATGTCCCTCAACAGAAGAATAGATAAAAACAAATGTGGTACATTACTGATTGTGGGAGAGGGTGGGGTGGCAGGCATGGGGAGGGGGGAGGCAAAAGGGGTTTGTTCTTGTTGTTTTTGTTTGTTTGTTTGTTTTTTGGAGGGGAACCTTGGAAAGGAAAAATTTACATGTAAATAAAGAAAATATCTAATAAAAATAAAAAAATAAAAAAAAGTGGTACATTAACACAATGGAATTCTACTTAGCTATTAAAAACAACAATGACTTTATGAAATTCTTAGACAAATAGATGGAATTAGAAAATACCCTTCTGAGTGAGACAATCTAGTTACAAAAGAACACACGTGGTATGCAGTCACCGATAGGTGGATATTAGCTCAAATTGTGATTTTTAATAACCATTTTACTCAAATGATGAAAGACTTAGAGAAAAAATTTCACAAATAATTTGATAATTGTTTCTTCTCCCCTGACTCAGATCCTTTCCTCAACACATCCAATTTTATGTGTACTCTCTCTTAGAACACAATAAAATACAATAAATAAAAAAGAAGTATACACAGCACACCACAAAAACACATACAGGTTTGTAGTTGTTCACAAATAGGTAAATATAACACACTTAATCTGTTTTTGTTGATAGTGTGTATATTGTTTCAGAGCTGAGTATTCTCTCATCACTTCAAAAGACTAATCTCATCCTAGCAGTCATTAGTTTCCTATACTTCCTTGTTTAGAGGAAAGACATCTGAACTATCTTTCTTTCCAGTTTACAATTTTCAATGGTATTGGTATTGATATGATTTTGCTTATGTAGCCCTATCCAGGTTACACTATTTCATAGCAGACTTTTTGGTGTTCTGGATCCTCACTATCAATCCAATCCCTGCCCCTCCCTTACATCATTATCTTACTTATGAGAAGTCTTGTATCTCTATCTGCATGTATACCTATGTGCCAGTGGAGGGCATCAGATCCTGTCATAGATGCTTGTGAGCCAAGATGTAGTTGCTGGGAATTGAACTCAAGAACCTAAGGAAGAGCAACTGGTGCACTTAACCACTGAACCATCTCTCAAGTGTGAAGTGTATTATAACCATATTGGAAGAATAATATCAACTCGATCACCAGAACTCCAATGGACTAAACCACAAACTAAAGCGTATACATGGAGGGAGCCAGGACTCCAGATACATATGTAGCAGAGGATGGCCTTATCTGACATCAATAGGCAGGGAGGGAGACTTGATGCCCCAGAGTAGGAGAATGGTAGAGAGGTAAGGCAGGAGTGGGTAAATGGTTAGAGGAGCACCCACATAGAAGCAAAGAGGAAAGGGGAGAGGGGAGATGGGATTGGGAGTTGGTGGATGAAGTAGCCAGGATAGGGGAGATCATTTGAAATGTAAATGAATAGAATGATTAATAAAAAATGAAGTCTTGTATCTCTGGTTAAACTTTCTCTTCCTTTCATCAATATTGTAAATGTGATTAGTTTCTCCATTTCCATGTTAGGTATTTCACTAAAAGTATCCAGAGAAACTATGGCTATTGAATGTTTATTTTGTATATTGAATATTTGCTGACTGTTTTGTTATACATTTTTTGGTGGCATTTGTTTAGATATTTTGGATGAAGACTGTGTTCATAAAATCACAATTTCACTTCCTGTCTTTTCTCACATTGGAATGCTCTATTATCCCAAGTATTTTATTAAAAATAAATTATAAAAATGTAAATTCTTTAACTCCAGATTTTAGAAGGTGCCTTCTGTAATGGCTTGTGTTCTCATGCTAATTATTTTACCTCAAAACATGTCTGCAGTGTCCTGCACTTAGGACCAAAGAAAGCCTGTGGCCAGTTTGGTTTTGGGTGGTCAATGAACTTCTACCAATGGCTGGGCAAGGAGACAGAGGCAGGATGTGTAGGATTCCTGAGAAGTGTCTAAGGAAAGAGAAAGAGGGGATTCCTCCATGATGAGGGCACCAGATGGGTGCGGACGGACTACACCAGAAAAGTGCAAGAGTGAAAGACAATCGGACATGTAGGCACAGCGAAAGAGAAGCTCCAGGATGGCTGCACAGCAGAGTCCAGGGCAGCAAAGATAAAATATAGACTAAGTAGTAACTCAGGAATATTGAAGGGAAGCGTGTGCTAGCTACATAGGGTTAGGGAGTGGCTCGGCTATTGAGCTGCTTTGTGCATATTTAAAATAAGACTGTGCATGTGTGTGTGTGTGTGTGTGTGTGTGTGTGTGTGTGTACACGCACACACGTGCATGTTTCATTCTGAATGCAAAATACTTGGGTGGGTTGTGAGGACCAAGTTTATTACATCAACCTTCATAGTACTAAAGTACATACTTCTATATGGAATATGTCTAGCATTTTTATCAAAGAAGGGACATTGATTGTGATAGTAAGGCTTCTCTACATCTACTGGATAAATTTATACCTTATGAATGTTATTCTGCTCTTTCCTGAATTGTAACTGTCTATCTATCTGATATAAAGATATCTTATACTAGACACATCTGAACATTTGAATTCCCCTCTGAATGAAATATGTTCTCCCATTCTTTGTCTGCTAGTCTATGAATATCATTACTAGTGAAAATATTTAAGACCTTTGATTGCATATTGTTTATCTTTGTCCATTCTGTCACTGTATGTCTTTTAATGAATGGATTTTATCCTGTGGTAGTTGATAACTGCCTTTACAAAATCCTTTTAGTTGTCATTTGTTTATCTGCATTCGATTTGTTCTTCAGTTACATTTTGTCTCTATATAAAACTTACAAATATGTTTTAAGTGATTTTTATTGAGTAGATTAGTTTGATTCCTTGCTTTTAATATTTTGGGAATTGTTTTGGTACATTTCTTATTATAGGTCTTTGGTTTATGTTTATGTGATGATCTGAAAAATATATTTATAGTAGGCTATCTTGATCAGACAATAATTTAACAATGATTTTAATTATAGAAAATAAAAAATGAAATGAAATATATAACATATTAACAAAAGTTCTTAGCTTTTCACTGTGTTTCTTCTGCTACATGGTGTGGACCAGTGTTAGAGAAATACTAACCTGAAATCAGATTCTAAGCCTGAGAACACTGACCTGTTCACAGAACCACAAAGTTAAGCTTACAACTAGATTTCACTATGGTTTGTTTTGTTTCAAAGACAAGGAATAAAGGAAAAGAAACTTTTTCTTTCTATTGCTTTAATTCTTGTATATACTTATTATTATTTTCTTTTTAAAATTTATTTACTTATTTATTTACTTACATTTCAAATGTTATCCCCCATCCTGGTTTCCTCTCCACAAACCCACTATCCCTGCTCCACTTCTCCTGCTTCTATGAGGGTTGTCTGCCACCCACACACACCCACTTCCATCTTCCCACCCTGGTATTTCCCTACACTGGGGCATGGTTTTTTTTTTGGTGGGCTTCTTTTTTTTGTGGGGGGGAGGTCTTTTTTTTTTTTTCGAGACATGGTTTCTGTGTGTAGCCCTGGCTGTCCTTGAACTCACTCTGTAGTCCAGGATGGCCTCCAACTCAGAAATCCACCTGCCTCTGCCTCCCAAATGCTGGGATTAAAGGAGTGTGCCATTTCATTAGATGCTGAAAAAACATTTGACAAAATTCATCATCCTTTCATGTGAAAAGTCTCACCACCCAGGCATTTCCCCTGCACTGGCACATGGAGCCTCAACAGCACAAAGCACCTCCCCTCCCATTTATGCCAGATAAGGCAATCCTCTGCTACATATACAGTGGGAGCTATGGGTCCCTCCATGTGTACACTTTGGTTGGTGGCTTAGTCCCTGAGAGCTCTGGAGGTATCTGCTGAGATGATATTCTTGTTATTCCTATGGAGTTGTAAACTACTTCAGGTTCTCCAGTCCTTCCTCTAGCTCCTCCACTGGGATCTCCATGCTCAGTCTGATGGTTGGCTGCAAGCATAAGCATCAGTATTGGTCAGGGTCTGGCAGATCCTCTCAGGGGACAGTCATACCAGACTCCTGTCAGCAAGCACTTCTTGGCATCATCAATAGTGCCAGGGTTTGGTATCTACGGATGGGATGGATTCCTAGGTAGGGCAGTCTCTGGACGGCCTTTCCTTCAGTCCCTGCTCCACTCTTTGTCCGTGCATTTCCTTTAGACAGGAACAATTTTTGGTTAATATTTATGGGATGGATGGGTGGCCTCTTCCCTCAACTGGGGACAGTGCCTAACCTCTAGATTTTGTCTCCACAGGTTATCTCTGCCCTTTCTTGGGTATTTCAGCTAATGTGATCCCCTTTGGGTCCTGGGAGCCTCTTAACTTTCCTGACATTTGGCACTTTCTAGTGGCTGCACCGAGTTCCCCACCCCACATTGTAACATGTCCTTTCAATTTCTTTACCCTCTGTACTCATCCCCCTTCTCCTCCCACAACTGACCCTGTCCCCCCCTTTTTCCTTCCCATCCTCTCTTCCTCCCAAGTCTCTCCCTCCCTCTTCTGCCTATGATTATTTTGTTCCACCTTCTAAGTAGAACTGAAGCATTCACACTTTGGTTTTCCTTCATCTTAAGCTTCATATATTCTGTGAGTAGTGTTGTGGGTACTCCGAGATTTTTTCCTAATATCCACTTATCAATGAGTACATACCATGTGTGTTATTTTGTGACTTGGTTACCTCACTCAGAGTGATATTTTCTTGTTCCATCCATTTGCCTGCAAATGTCGTGAAGCCATTGTATTTTTAAACTGTTATTTTTTTCCTATTAGGTTTTAGCCTCTAAGTTTCTTCTGTTTGTTGACATAAAATTACATAAAAAAGATTCTCATAAAACTGGATGTTTTGTAGGTTATTAATTTACTCATTGACATGTATTAATGCCAAATTAATTATCTCAAAAGTCATCTCAAAGCTGATACCCTCAGGGGTCAGTTCATGACACTTGAGAAGAATTACACTGAGATATGGATAGATTCTACTTTTATGTTATGATAGAATTCAGTTTTTTTCTTTTTTTACTGTACATTTTCTTTATTTACATTTCAAATATTTTCCCCTTTCCCCATCTCCCCTTCAGAAAACCTTTATCCTATTACCCCTCCCCCAGCCTCTATAAGGGTACTCCCCAACCCATTCACCTACTTCTGTCTTCCCATGGTGGTATTTTCCTACACTGGGGCACAAAACACCCTGAAGCCCAAGGGCCTCTCTTTCCACTGATGCCAACAAGGCTATCCTCTCCCACATATATGGCTGGAGCCATGCATGCCTCCATGTGTACTCTTTCATTAGATGCTGTAAAAGCATTTGACAAAATTCAACATTCTTTCATGTTAAAAGTTTTGAAAAGATCAGGAATTCAAGGTCCATACCTAAACATAGTGAAAGCAATATACAGAAAACCAGTAGCTAACATCAAACTAAACGGAGAGAAACTTGAAGCAATTCCACTAAAATCAGGAACTAGACAAGTCTGCCCACTCTCTCCCTATCTATTCAATATAGTACTGGAAGTTCTAGAAAGAGCAATTAGATAACAAAAAGAGGTCTAGGGACACAAATTTGAAAGGAAGAAGTAACAATATCACTATTTGCTGATGATATGATAGTATACTTAAGGGATGCCAATAATTCTACTGGAGAACTCTTACAGCTGATAAACAACTTCAGCAAAGTGGCTGGATATAAAATTAACTCAAACATATCAGTAGCCTTTCTATACTTAAAGGATAAATGGGCTGAGAAAGAAATTATGGAAATGTCATCCTTAACAATAGTCATAAACAATATAAAATATCTTGGTGTGACTCTTATCAAACAAGTAAAAGATCCATACAAGAATTTCAAGTCTCTAAAGGAAGACATTCATGAAGATCTCAGAAGATGAAGAGCTCTCCCATGCTCATTGATTGGCAGAATTAGTATAGTAAAAATGGTCATCTTGCCAAAAGCAATTTATAGATTCAGTTCAATCCCCACCAAAATTCCAACTCAATTCTTCATATAGTTAGGAAAAGCAGTTCTCAAATTTGTTTGGAATAACAAAAAACCAGGATAGTGAAAACTATTCTCAACAATAAAAGAACTTCTTGGGGAATCACTATCCCTGACCTCAAGCTGTACTATAGAGCAATAGTGATAAAAATGCATGGTATTGGTACATTGACAAGCAGGTAGATCCATGATATAGAATTTATAACCCAGAAATAAACCCACACACCTATGGTCATGTGATCTTTGACAAAGGAGCTAAAATGATCCAGTGGGGAAAAAATACAGCATTTTTCAACAAATGGTGCTGGTTCAACTGACAGTCAGAATATAGAAGTACACAAATCGATACATTCTTATCTACCTGTACAAAGCTCAAGTCAAAGTGAATCAAGGACCTCCACATAAAACCAGATACACTGAATGTAATAGAAGAGAGAGTAGGGAAAAGCCTTGAATACGTGGGCACAAGGTAAAATTTCCTGAACAGAAAACCAATGGCTTATACTCTCTCTAAGATCAAGAATCTACAAATGGGACTTTATAAAATTGCAAAGCTTCTGTAAGGCAAACTCATTGGTTTTAAGAACTGGGTACTACTCCAATGTATAAATGTACCACATTTTCTGTATTCATTCCTTTGTTGAGGAATATCTGGGTTGTTTCCAGCTTCTGGCTATTGTGAATAAGGCTGCTATGAACATAGTGAAGGATATTTATATGTTACATATTGAAGCATTTTTTGGGTATATGCATGCCCAGGAGTGGTATAACTGGATACTCAGGTAGTACTATGTCCAATTTTCTGAAGAACTGACATATTGATTTCTAGAGTGGTTGTACTAGCTTGCAATCCAGCCAGCAATGGTGAAGTGTTCTTTCTCCAAATCTTTGTTTTCGTCTACTCTCACCTGAGTTTTTGATTTTAGCCCTTCTGACTGGTGTGAACTTAAAGATTTTCATGGTTCTATTATGTTTTATGAATAACTATTCAAAATTATGGTTCTTTTGAGTGAGTATATGACTAATTAAGAAATTATACTCAAGATATTTTTCTTTATAACTTCATTACTTTTTGTTTAATTAGTATGGATGCAGCCACTTACCCTTAAGAAGTTTTCTATAATAGGTTGTCTACTAAAATTATAGTCTGTCTTAAGATATTCTTAAAATAATTATGTAAAAGTTTCTCAGTATGCTTAATATTAGTTAGGATTAGAGGGAAAGTTTTATAATATAAATTGTTTTATAATTTCTGGTCTGACATGGACCAAAAAGATTTTTGTTCACTTAGAACAAACATAAATATGTTTATATGGATATATAATCTTTAATGATTAAGCAGGTATCACTGAATTTTGATAAATTTAACTATTTCAACTTATTTAGAGTAATAATATGCTGGTTTGATAGAGCAGCATCCTTAAAGATATTTATTTTTGACAGTGCATTATAACAAAGACAGTAAGGTATGTGCATAAGGAAGTTATATTTACTGATAAGAGATATTCATCTTTCTTATCAGTAAATTTGTTTTCATTTTTTCCTATAAGCAATAACTATTTCTTATTTATGTAATGTCATGAATGAATAAACTATTTTCAAATTTCAGTCTACCCTTTTATTGTGATTTATAATACTACTGTCAAATCAATAAGAAGGAATAGGCTTATATACTCTGCAAATTTTATAGCCTCTAAATTTATGCTTTCATATAAAGATAAATATAAAGTCTGTAATCTTGTGTATATGTTTGTTACCTTATTTTATGTTGTATTCTAGTACTATGTTCATTTTTTTGTAGGTAATTATTCTTAATTTTTGGTCGTACACAGAAATTGTTTATTTTCAAGTTACGTTCTTAAGTGACTTTTCATTAACTGGCTTAATATGTACTTCAGTGTGTTCCAAGAACCTACAAGTTAAGACATGGGTTGCTCATGTTATATGGCTTTTGCTGGTGGAATGTGGGGATGGCAGTGGTATGTAATGAACAAATGCCTATTTACCTCAGACAGAGTACTGAGAGCAAGTCAATGATTGCACTCAAGTCTAACTTACTGAACCAGAGTTAGTTAGGGTTACTTTAAGAAGAAAGAATGACTAAAACATGAAGATTATTACTGAAAAGCCCACCCCAATATTGCTGATGACTCAAAAAAGCTGCATCTCTGTATTTGTTCAAGAAACAAGGCTACTGAAAAATTTCTTTTCCCAGCAACCCCAAAATGTGTCTAAAATGTATTACTGGAAAAGAATAAGGGACACAGTGTTTGGGTGCAGTCTTTGCTCCCTGAAATTACAAGTTGCTCTTAAAATCATAGGCATTAGGTGTTAAGTGACAAATGATAAAAAGAATCATCCCAGCTATCATCTGGGATATTTAAAATATTGAGCTTACATATAAAGAAGTTCCCACAATTGGCCACATGACCATGATTTTCAGGAATTGAACACATCAATAGCTATTATTTCAGGTACAGGGTTTTTCATGAGTTTTCTAGGGTTCTAACCCTAGAAAGGCCTCTATATTTAATGCTTTATTCTAATATGACCTGGATGAGTAAGAAAGAAAGCAGGGAGTAGCAGTTCTGTTCAGTGTCATCAAGTGCTCTTGCAGTTGTGGCAGATAAGGAGACACTTAAGATGGTTACTGTTACTCATGAGAAAAGATGATGTTGAAGTACAGCTTTAGTGGTAAAACTAATCATATCACAAGTAATAGCTAACCATGTGCACATGCTCATTATTTTTCACCCCTTTATAACTATATATCAAAATACTTCCTCATAGTCTAATATTGCATCTTATATTACCAGTCTAGTCCTATTCAAACCTCTCATGGTTATTAAGCCCTCCATCTTTATTTAGATTCCTTAAAAGTGGCCTTGTGGTTGTTCCCATATAGACCAATTAGCAGTTCTCTTGATTTACCTTCTATCCAAAACTTAAGAAAGAATTCATCTCTAAAATCATATTGGTGCTAAATTGGAAAACTGATTTTGTAAATATATTAAAATAAGAACATACTTTTATTATATGCAAATATTTTAAAATATAGATCAAAACAATGAATTTTATTTTTGAAATAAAATTTTTGGAAGAAGATACATTCTTTGTAATATATACTCATTCTCCTATATTTTACCAAGTATTTATTATATATAAGATTCAAATGCAAAAATAAATTAGGCATTAAGTTATATTCTATTTAGAAAAATATAATAAATAATGTTGTATAATAAAACTTTAGACTGTTACATCTACTATGTGTATGTACAATGCATGCTATATGCTGTAGAAATTACAAAAAAATCTGCTATGTGTATTGAACAGAAGTGTATCATAAAAATTTTATATGCATCTTGGAATAAAAAAATCATTTGCTTTACAAAATGTGGAGATTGTATATATTCCCAACACCACGGGTGTCTGAATCCTGACTCAGAGCAATATTCTTTGTCCAAATGTAGTTATTTTCATACATTGATGATACAGAGGTAGGTCTGCAAAGCTATGTTATCCTTTTAGGGATCATTTATCTCAGGGGGAAAAAAATGGAAGCAATGAGAAAAAAAAATGAAACAGTTTGTTGATTGTCACTTCCTGCTTTCTGTTTCTTGCCTACAACTGTCTGGTTGTATCTAACTTGGTGTTTTGTTTTGTTTGTTTTCTAACTGCATCTGAGTATGATTGAAATGATGATGCTACATTTTGCTTTAATCTTGGTTTTACATTGTGATGCTTTTTACCTGGAAATAACCAGATGGAAATTTTAAGGAAGATGAAGAGTATCCTTTCAAACCTATGACCTGTTCCATATCTGCCCAATTCTCACAATGACCACCATTTTATATACTTAGGCACTAATCTATTAATTACTTTAGAGTTCTTTTAAAAACATGTTTATATGTATGTGTGTGTCCACATGTGTACATGCCTCTGTGTGTGCAATCTCTTACAGAGGGCAGAAGATGGTAATGGATCCCTCTGAGTTGAAGTTACAGACAACTGAGAATCATCCAGCATGTGTAGTAGAACCTGAATTCCGATTATAAAAGTTATCCTAACCACGGAACATCTCTGTAGTGTCCAAGCTTTATTATCTCTCAGTACTTTTTACAAGTATTAAAATAGCTTTTGGGAATATGCTAGTTTCCTTCCGTTGGATACCTTAGGCTGCTATGTCTACTCAGATGTATGACAAAATATGATTAGTAAACTGTCCTGATTTATAGACTCAGTTCACTTTTAAATCAGAATTTAAATTATATTTAAAACAGAATTTAATATAATTTTAATTTTAAATTACTTTAACACAGTAGGATAAGTTCAGAGAACCTTCTTGACCTCCTGTCCATTGCCAGGACATACTCTTCTGTGTAAAAGCATGTGGTAGTTCTTCCAAAATGCACACATTTGTTATCACTAAACAAAGAAGGAAGTTACTCACTAGTTTAAACTTTTATGGCATCTTTACTGTCCTTGCCAAGAAGAGGGATGTGGAATCAAATTACGTCACGTGCAAGACGTGATTATGCTACATGCTGAAAGTATTCTGCTGTCTGATATTCCTTGTTGTCACATAATTTCCTTGTTGTCAGTAAACTAGAAAATATATAAGTTGTCTATGCATGTATTTGAATTTTGGAGTCAAGGAAATAGTGTTTTGATGTTCAAAAAAAAATGTGTTCTTTTCTGGCTTAAGACTAAAATTAGGTTCACAGTCTTCAATTACCCTTTTAGTGTACTATGTGACCAACAGTAGAGATAACAATGTGTTTAAAAATAATAAAATCAGAAAAACAATTTTTTTCTTTCATTTCTAGATAAGTACGTGGATAAGTAAGGAGAATATGTAAAATCCTCTTCTTAGAAAGCCTGCTGGGTTTATCATTTTATTTACCACAATCTTTCTTAATAGCTAGGCTCTTCTCCCCAAGAGATTTTGTTGTCTGTTTAATTGACCCACCTCCCTTCACCCTTCTATTCTGCTTAGATTATCAAGAAGTAAATACTGCATTTACTACATTATAACAGAGTCAATTGCTTGGAGGAGGAGGGGAATTTTCTTCCATTCAAAATGACAGCTCTTGGCTATAAAATATCCTCATAAGAGCTGAATGAATGGAAACATTACTTAAAGCTATACTAAGGGAATGCTGCACTGAACTCAGCTCTTCTTCCTTCTGTGCCTTTCCCTATATTTTCTCCTTGCTTCTCCCTTTCTTCTCTGCTGTTCTGGGATCGCACTTACTGTTGCATGCATTCTAACTCATATCAGTGTCATCCTTCTCTCATTTTGTAGAAAGGTAAGTTGTCTTATGGTATTAAGCGTCTTGTCCCTATACCCTGTATTTTATATCTCAAGTAGTTGTTACATATCTCTTTTTCCATTGATGATGTTTTATTTTCTGTCTCCTTTCAATGAAAATTCAGTTAAAACTCTTCATTAAAATACCAGAATTAGAAAGAAAGTGACTTCTAGAAACCAGGGTTTATGGTGTTGTTGTTGCTGCTGTTGTTTTTGCAACTCTTGTTGCTCTTTATTTTCTTATTTTAAATAGAATTTATTTCTCAGTGTCCTCATTGGCTGAAGGCTAGGGAACAAAAAGGAATTGGTATGTGCTTTGGGTTTTAATGCTGAAAAGAAGATGTGGTGCTCTGAAATGTGATGGACTGATTGAAAGCACTTTAACTACCTGATTTTAATTCAAGATAATACTTGAAAAAACTTGTATAGTCTTTTAAATGTCAAGAGTTGTTTAACATGCACAAGAAATATCCATGCTTCCTGTCTCTATTTAAAATACCATGTGTTGAAACAACTGCATCTATCCAATGTGTTCAGCAGATTGTATATCCTGAGGCCACTGGGTTCCAGGAGCTTAATTTTATTATTATAGATTTTTTGCAAATTCACTATGACTTAAATTGATTCTGTTGCATACCTGCAGTCATTTCTTTGTGGTAATTTTAAAGACAAGTGTGCCTTGAGCCAAGGGAGTAATGTCACATGTAAAATAAATTATATCTTAGAGTACATGCACAAAACAGAAATACCATTTTCATAAATTCAATAAAATGAATAAGTAGCTATATATTCTTATTATTATTTTTGCCCACATACAATAATTCCATCATTAAATGTATCAGTTAATTAAATTTTTATTTTAAACTTGTATTGTTGACTAAAGTATAATTGCTCTCAATTTTTTTAAAGAAATTTATTTTTGAAAATTTCATATATGCATACATTTTGACTAAACACAATGCCATCTCTTTCCTTCCAATTCATTCTCCATTGTTCTTCCACAATTCTCCTGCAATTCCCCCTATGTTTAATATGTTCTAACTTAGAAACAAAACAAAATAAAATCCAATAGGCCAACTTGCAGTCAACATGTGTATAGAACCCTCTACTGGAGCACAGGTAGATTTTCAGAGGACCCAACCCTGAAGAAAACCCTTCCACCCCAAGCAATCATCTATTGCCAATAAATTCTCAGCTAGTAGTAAGACTTCCTAGACATTTCCCCATTTATTCGGGGATTTTGTCTGGCTTGACCTTGTTCATGGAGCTACTGAAATCATGTGTTCATGTTTGTAGTTGCCTTGACATTTTGGCAGATCGCTTTATCCCTCTGTCTCTGACAATCTTTCTATACCCTCTTTCATGATGATCCCTGAGAATTTCATAGGAGGGTTTATATAAAAATGTGTCTTTAAAGGGTATACAATCAACAGTCTCTTTATCTCTACACCAGACAGTTGAGCATCTCTAAGTTAATTTTCATATACTATAAAAAGAAGCTCCTCACCTGATATTGTTACTGATGCTAAGGTGTTCTTACAGACAGGAGCTTGGCATGGCTTCCCTCTGAGAGGCCCAAGCAGGTGAAAGGGCCATATACAGATGTTTATACCCAACCATGGGCCAGAAGCCAGGAACCCCTGTGATTAAAATAGGGAAAGGCTGGAAGAGCTGAGGAAGAGGACAACCCCCATAGGAAGACCAGCCACCTTAACTAACCTGGACCCCTGAGATCTCTCAAACACTGAGCCACCAACCAGGCAGCATACACTAGGTGGTACAAGACCCCTGACACATACAGAGCAGAGAACTGCCTTGTCTGGCCTCAGTGAGAGAAGAAACACATAACCCTCAAGAGGTGTGAGGCCCCAGGGAGTGGGAGGTCTGGTGGAGTGGGGGTGGGGGAGATAGGAATAGGATGAAGAACAGTTGGAGGGAGCACTGGGAGGGGGATAATGACTGGACTGTAAAAAAATGAAAGAATGATTAATAATAATAATAGCAATAATAGTAAAAAAAAAAAAAAAGAAAGAAAGAAGATTCTCTGATAAAGTATGAGATAGGCACTAGCCTTCAGGTACAAAGGTAAGGAGTTCTGGGACAGCCTAAGTCCATTTAACAAATTAATAGTATTTGAGTTTCCCCTATGACCGATCACCTAATGATCCATGAATTTTTGGACCAGTTGGAAATACCAGCCATGAGTTCTGACTTAAGATCAGGCTTTATAACCAATCAGAAAGTGGTTGTCTACTGCCATAATACTTTTCCTACTGTTGCACCCATGGAAACATATCGTCAGAGCAGTCATTACTGCAACACACAGCCTTTCACAACAGATAAGATTACAGTTCATATTTCTCCCCCTGCAGTGTACATAGAATAGCCTGGTAGTATGAAAAGTATGTATGAGCAATGAAGCCCCTGGCTTAGTATCATATTGATTTTCCATGTCTTTTAACTTAGTTATGTAGTATTTTCAACAATAGGAAATTATCGTCAAGTTATAAAGAGCAGCCAAAGTTAAAGATATGGGCCTGTAAACTTTGGGAGTCTGAGGGATCATATTGACTACAAACTCAGTCACCAGTAAGCCATAACTTGTCTTTGGCTTATGTTTGATAGTCTTTAATGTTTAGTAACGATGTTTTACCCCATTGAAGAGTGACTATATATATATATATATATATATATATATATATATATATATATATATGTGTGTGTGTGTGTGTGTGTGTGTGTGTGTGTGTATGTGTATGAGGCTTCTGCAGTAGTAGTCTTCTGCATGTCATTTTCAAAGTTCCTCAAAGTTATTTCCCTCCCCTTACTCCTTCCTTATTTTACATTACCCTCCGATGTACTACCCATTTAATATTTACATTAAGAAGAATATTTCCATTATTCTTCTTTCTCCATTTATGCTACCTGTAATATTCCCCCTTGAAGAAAGCTTGACATCCCCTCCTTGGTCAAATATTTGTTTATTGACTTTGATGTCTAGTACAATTTAAAGGCATACATTCAGAGTTGGAAATCTAGCACCACATATGGAAGAAACATTCAGGTTTTGCTTTTTTTTTTTTTTGACTGTGAATATCATCTTTATTCTTATATTTCAAATCTGTGAAATGTGTGAAAGTACCTTATCTTAGTCACGGGAACCATGGCTGCTCTGGGGTGCTGCTGACTGGAAATCTCCAAGTGCCATGTGTCCAGCACTGGATCACCTCTGCTCTTTTTTTTTTTTTTTAAGTTGAAATCTTCTTTTTTTTTTTTTTTTTTTTTTTTGTGCTTTTTTTTGCTTTATTATGTAATGTTTTTCATTTTCATTTTATTTTTTATTAGATATTTTCTTTATTTACATGTAAATTTCTCCTTTCCCAGTTTCCCCTCCAAAAAACAAACAAACAAACAAACAAACAAAAACAACAAGAACAAACCCCTGTTGCCTCCCCTTCCCTATGCCTGCCACCCTCCCCTCTGAAGGAGTGGCAGAGATTAACTATGGAGCAGAGACTGAAGGAAGGACAAGCATATAGCTATCTCCTGAGAGGCTCTGACAATACCTGACTAATACAGATGTAGAGGCTCACAGCCATTCATTGAACTTAGTACACAGTCCCCAATGAAGGAGTTAGAGAAAGGATCTATAGAGCTGAAGGGTTTGCAGCCCCTTAGGACGAACAATATGAACTAACTACTACTCTCAGAGCTCCCAGGGATCCAACCACCAACCAAGGACTAAACATGTTGGGACTGAATGTTTTGGCAGCAGGTGTATAGTAGAGGATTGCAAATTTGATCATCAGTAAGAGGAAAGGACCTCGGCCTTGTGAAGGTTTTGTGCCCCAGTGTAGGGGAATGCCAGGGCCAATAAGTGGGACAGGTTTTGCTTTTATAATAGGCCTTAGGAAGCTTCATCTACTTACACTGAATTCCATAACTGAATTTTCATTTATATATGAATAATAGTCCATTGTTTATGTGTTCTCCATTTTCATTATCAATTTATTGTTTACAAGACATCGAAGCTCTTTCCATTTTTGTTTAGTAGGAGTGAAGCATCAATAAACATGTATGTGCAAATATCCGCTCATACATATATTCTTTGAATACATGCCCAAATGCTTTATGACTGGATTATGTGGCCTATTTCTACATTTTTGAGGGATCTCCACATTGCTTTCCACAGTGTTCTTTATCAGTTTTAACTCCTTCTAACAGTGAATAAATCTTTCCTGTTTCCACATCCACACAATAATTTGTTTTAATTCGAATGGGGATAAGATTATATCTCAAAGTAGTTTTAATTTGCATTTAAATGTTAAAATGATGGTGTTTTCTTTGTTTTGTTTTCAAATGCTAGTTTTCTCACTATGCATCTCATTTACTGAATAAAATAAATGAATTTTTCTCTCCTCATTATTCACATATATCTTGATCTGCCATATACATCACGCTCTTTGACTTATGTCTATTTAATTTGTCTATTTCCCCATTGAGTTTATTGGGATTGACTATGTGATCATGGATTTTGAGTCAGTGGATCCTGGTAGGTTCATCAGTGAGTACTCCTTCAAAGTCAGTGTCTGTCTTCTAGCAGAATTTATCAATAACCAATTGCTTAGCAGTAAACCATGGGGCCTGATGAACCCCTTGCCCATTTGACTGAGATTTTATATTGCCAGTTTTGTGCAGGTATGGTGCAAAGATATTCAGAAATACAGGCAAATTTTCGTTGCAAAAAATTATGAGCACAATGTCTGCATACAATCTAAAGGATTGCTTTCCTTACCCCATCATTCCTTTGTCTGGCTCTGAAGAATGGAAAGGGCTTATTTAACAGCCCTAGAGATGAATCAGTAACTCTAAGCATCTTGGAGAAACATAAATCTCTGCATACATAAGCATGCGAGTAGATTTTTGTCTAGAGGAATAAATATATATATATATATATATATATATATATATATATATATAAATGTTTAAAAGGTAGCTATGTTATGTTCCTTTAGTTAAATGCTAGTAGCTGTTTTCCATTGTACCTATGCCCTCCACAAAAATATGTTCTTATCCAGGCATTGGTTAACTCCTGTGAAATGGTGCTTGCTTAATTCTAAACAGCCATATAATTTTTGCACAAATTGACATGTCTTGTATAATAAATTGTTTGGTTCTTAGGTTTCATAGCCAACTAAGATCACGATGACTTTGTCCCTATTAGGTTGCACAGTAACTTCTAACACTTGGAAAAGTATCCAACATAGAAGAAGTTTAGTTCCAGTTTTCTATATATTTTGACAGTGATGTATGTGGTTCCTTGAACACTATAGTTACTTTCTAGGTCTGTTGGGAATGGAAGATTATTGATAAGAGTCTGTATCACTTTAGAGTACTCTGGGGTCTCTATGAAAATCTCATGAGGAGATATCTACTACCTAGAGTAGGGAATTTAAGGAGTAATATACTGAATCTAGGAATAGCATTCTCTAAGCACTAAGGGTAACTATTTAATTCTCCTTGTATTTTTCTTTTGGGTTACACAATAATAGATTTCTGTGTGGTTTTTTTCTAATATTTCTCTTCCACAGCCTCTTCTGTCTAATATAGCCACACCTCTCCTTAATTAATCATCCATTTTCTTAATATGTTTTACCCCTTTCTACTTTCCTCTCACCTATACTATGCTTTTTGCCCACTATCAAGATGGGGAAAACATCAAGGGAACTCCTTTCTCTATGTCCCTTTCATAGTTTCTTGGCTTCAACAGATATCAAAGATAAACTATGGTAACTAAAATATTAAATCCAGAGAATATATGCAGCATTTGTACTTCAGTGCTTGGGCTATTTTCTTCACTATGTTCTCCTTTCTCGTTGTTTGTTTTGTTTTTATTTTCAATTTTGGATAGTTCTCTAAAAATTACAATTGTCTTTAAGACCAAATAACATTCCACTGTCTAGGTGTACCATATTTTCATGATCAGTTTTTAGTGGATAGACAAATTTTTCATTTCCCATATATTCTGAATAGGGCAAAACTAATCATGAATGGAAAAGTATATTTGTATGACGAGATAGTCTTTTGGGTATATGTCTGGAAATTTTGCACATAGGTCACATGGTAGTTTTATTCCTAGTGTTTTGAGAAACTTCTAGTCTGATTTGCAAGTGGCTTTACTGGACTATTCTCCCACCAACATTTTGTGTATTCTCTTTCTGCTCATCTGTACCAGCATTTGTTTCATCTCTCTGGGGAGAAATTCAACATTTCTTCATGATAAAAGTTATGTAAAGTATAGGAATACAGGGAACATTATTCTAATATAATAAAAACTATTCTCTAAAAATACAATAGCAAATAACCCAACAAATTAGAAAAAATAATTACAGGAAGATCAGCAATAGTCCTTCTGATTATTTTCAAGTATGTCTTAGAATTAATATGATCAGTATTATAAGAGAATGAAATCAAATTGATACAAAGGAAGGGTAAACAGATAAAATAATTCTTTATAAAAATGATCTGTAAAATTCCATAAATAAATATATTCATCAATGTGACAGAATATAAATTTAATAAACAAAATCAGTAGCTTTTCTTTTACAAATAACATTTACTGAAAATGACATCAGAGAGTCCATCTCACTCATTATAGGTAAAATAAAAATAACATAACTTAGATAAATAGAGAAATGAAATAACTTCACAATTAAAAATTAAAGACACTAAAGAATGAAACTGAGGAAAATCTAGAAGATGAACATATTTCTCATATTCATTAGAAAAGGAAATCAGTCTTATAAAACCATTTATCTTATGAAAAAGGATCTACATTCAATATATAGTAATATTGTAGTGTCATTCTTTATTAACATAGAAAAGGCAAAACAAAAAATATATTAAGGCACATATGGAGGTACTTAGTTATCCATATACACAGATGCTGTATTCATAGAAGATGAGAAATGAAATCAACCTAGATTTGCATCAAAAGTTGAATGGCTTTGAAAAAATGTGTTATACATAAACAACAAAATTTGTAGAAAATTTGATGGACCAGAAAATGTAACTGAATCCCAGCTCTAGTATAGAGCTTTTAGGAAGCAAATGCATCAGCGGGTATAATAAATAATGAGTAGAAACCATAGTAAAAGATGAAATGCTGTGGGCAGAAAGACTTAAGCAGTGAGGAACATGGCAATAGGAAGAGAATTGGGCACTAATCTTCCTAAGGAAATATACAGTAAAAACAATTGGGAAACCATCCTACGTGCCAATTAGAATATGTAATTAGAAGAAGATCAAAGAATGTTTACCATGATAAAAGAGGGGGAAATACTGCAATGTTGTGGCTTATGTGGGCATAAGGGTGAAAAATGGGGATATCAAATGGATTAACCAAAACTAAATATGTTTGAAAATAACTTTGGAAATCCACTATTTGGAAAGCTAATTTCTAAATGAATATAACTTTAAAGTGAGGTCTGAACTGAATTACCATGCATGAGTGGGCAATTTGAACACTGGGGTGAATGAAATGTTCAGTTAATGACATCCGGTACCTTCCTAGGAGTTACTGCTCAAGGGAGGTACAGAGGTCTCCAAATCAACACAGGGAATTGCCATTATTTTGGTGTACTCTCTATAACTACATACTAGGACCATGCTTTTGAAGTTAGTATGCTAGCTGTACGGTGTAGAATGTGGGGAAATAGATCTCAAATTGACCAGAATTTGTCCTTGTCACTAACGAGCTTTTATAAGGCCAAAAGATGCTGTGAAGGATGCTGGGAAATAACCAATGATTTTGCCAGCCATTCTGCCATGTATGCTACAACACAATCTTTTTTTTTTTTTTTAAACTTTTTATTGGATATTTTATTTACTTAACATTTCAAATCTTATTCCCTTTCCTGGTTTCCCCTCTGGAAACCCCTTATCTCATCCCCCCTCCACCTGCTTCTATGAGGGTGCTTCCCCACCCACCCACACACCCAACAACTCCCAGCTCCCCACAGTGGCATTCCCCTACACTGGGGCATGGAGTCATCACAGGACCAAGGGCCTCTCCTCCTACTGATGCCTGACAAGACCATCCTCTGCTACATATGCTCCTGGAGCTATGGGTTGCTCCATGCGTACTATTTGGTTGGTGGTTTAGTCCCTGGGAGCTCTGGGGTGTCTGGTTGATTGATATTGTTCTTCTTCCTATGGGGTTGCAAACCCCTTCAGCTCAACACAATCTTTGAACGCAGGTTATGTGCACTGGTACAACAATGACACTGGTGTAATATGGTAAATGACTGCAACATAGTTAGGTTTGAGGTCTAAACCTTAGGACAAAATTTCAAGCCCTATGTTTGCTGTAAACCTGCTCATAGTCCATGCAAAGATTCATACCTGCATTCAAAGCCAAGAATAGCAGACAGAATTCTCAGCCCTAAATGAAACATCTCTTTAACATACCTGTGCAACAAGGCTCAAAGAAAATCACAGAGTATGGAGCAGAAAGATGATAATATGTAGATAACGGAAGATTACAAGAAATGTTTTGAAATGAAAACTTCTAGACTTGACACAGCTACTACAGTCATGTAATCATACTAGTATAGTTATCTGCAAAAGACCTAAAATTTAACTAGCCTAAATGCTAGCATAAAAGGGAAGGCTCCATGCCACACTGAGGCAAGTTTTAACAGTAAATAGATGCATGTTGAGGATGATTTCTTTTCTACCAACAGATTCCACATACTCAGTGGATGGTCCTATATATACATATATAGGCTCTAAATATAAAACATGAATTGGATTTAGTGTATTATAAAAAAAAAAAAAAGCAAGAAAAGATGACTTAAAGTTAGGTGGAAACTGTCCTTGCAGTGAATTTGAGCAGAAAATGGGTATAAATTAAGATTATATTTACTCTATATATAAAGCAAATTCACAAAGTATATAGGAAAAACCTAATCTTATAAAGGAATTTAGAAGTAGTTTTAATCTATCTTTCCCTGACCATTGATCATGTTGAAGACATTTTAGAGTGTTTTGCAGTCATTTGTATTTCCTCTTTTGTGAACTCTCTTTTGTACTGTAGCTTAGTTTATAATTTGGTTGATTTTTTCCTGTTGTTTAATTTCTTTAGTAATTTTATATTTTTTAAACATTCAGTATTAAGCTCAGAGTGGAAATTTAGTTTTAAATTACAAAGAGAATAAATGACCTATTATGTAATCATGATTACCTTGGAGTTTCCACCTACAAAGAATAAAAATTGAAATTTAAAACAAGACGTAACAGAAATACCTTTAGAAAAATGGCAAAAGCATGGTCATTAATAGGTACCTATTATGTTCTCTCATCCAGGCCTCTAAGTTGTTTACTGAAGGCAGTATCAGCCTGTGTGTTCAGACTGTTTCCTTGCTATGGTGAAGTGATTAAAAATTCTGCTGAGCTGTGATGCAGTTATCTGAGGATAGAAGAGGCAAGAGATTAGGAAACATTACTGAAGGATTATAAATATCTTATAATACTAAACTGGTCGGTAATTACCTCTCTGGGTGTTACAAAATAAAATCGCAGCATTAGAGTAAATAAAAGGCTACACTGAAGCAAGATAGTCTTTTTAGAAATAAGCTTTTCCTGAGGACAGATTCAATGTCATTCTTTTCATGTTGTGATGTTTTTGTTTGTTACTATATTGCTTGGTTTTACTTACAGATAGTTTTCTAATTTAATCATAATAAAATTTGTTACTATGCTTCTGGAATCTATTGAATTATAATGTTTTCTAGTACACTTTTGTGTTTTATGTTGTTCTCTTAGTTTAATTTGTATAGCATTCATAATTATATTAAGACATGTATAATATTTTGCATCATAATACAAAGCAATCAACAAAGAAATTGTTGAGCCTTATATTCATTAGAAGGTTGTCCAGGACTTATAAATAGCATGTACAGAATAATCTAATTTCACAATTATGTGTAATGAAATAATCAATAATTATGTACAAAAAATGTATGTTTTATTGTGGTTCTGAGTTAATAAACACATATAAAAGGTGACTCATACTATGCAATAATTCCGGATTTTTATCTTAAACTTTAGGTGAGTGGTTAGGTTAAAAAGGCATAAAACACATTGTTAAACAAAACTCTCTTTTTTTCAATTTGAGAATAGTATTTGAATTCTCTGTGATTTCTTTTGTCACAATAAAACAAAACTTGTTGTTCAGTTACAGAGCATTAATACAATATCATACTTGATGTTTACTCATTGCATTTGGCCCATTAATTCTCTATTATATTAACATGTTATTTTGTCAGTTTTTATTTGTAAGATATTTTAATACAGTAACTTAATTGCACAAATATTTATAAGTAAAACAGAGTTATATTTTATTGTCATTCCTATTCCCAACTGACATATCTACAGAGCCATGTTTTGATGAGTTTTATAGTAACATTATAATTACAGTATGATAACATAATCTAAGGGTTTTCCAATATATTTAATTGATGACTACCAGATGAAAACTTTTTTTCAAAATGTGTTCTACATACCAAAATTATTGAGGAAAATTCAGTCAACCTCAAGACTATTCAATATAGTGGCTTTATATTGAGGTAAGTTTAGAAAATTCACATTTATTTCACCTTGAAAAAGTGTTACTATTATTATTATAAATCTGTATTCTCTAAATACCACTAAAACATTTTTCTTTCCTATATATATTCTATCTTCAAATTCGTTAGAATAAAAAAGCTTTGAGTCAATATGATGTTAAACATCATCCCAATTCATACTGTACTACAAATTACTACCTTGATGGATTAGATATATTTTCTACATATCCAGCTAATATACACATATTTTAACTTAAATGAAGGTATTAATATGTACCCAGTTTATAATAAGGAATGTATTAAAAACAGTTGTCTTTTTGATATGTTTGTTCAGAAACAAGGTAGTATTGTAAGTATATAACTGACAGATAAAGAAAATATCTATTTAAAGTGCTTCAGGATTTTCAAACGCAAACTCTAGACATGGGACTAACATGAATTTCTAGCGCAAAATGTGGATGCCAAATGTATTCTAAATTCAAAATTGGCCTTAAGATAGAACTAAATATTCAAATGTGGTGTTTATGAATAAAAGAAGGGCATGTCATCCCTTTATACCTAGAACCTGTTAATAGGTTTGAAAGCTTGTAGCTACTTAACTTCTTTGTTGTACAAATGCAGTTACTTGTATTACAATGCTAATTAGGTCCCTCAAAACTGTTTGTATGAGAAGGTCTGCATGTAGCTTCAAGGAACCTACACCCAGTTAATTCTGATTGGTAAGTACAGATGCCAGCAGCCAATACTTGAGGAGAAGAAAAATAGGTGGGGTTTTAGGTTTCTGGGTTTGGGACCATGAGGAAGCAGGGGAAAAAAAGAGATGCCATGACATAGGAGTATGCTGGACAGAGACTAGGGCCACCCTGGGATAGAAAAGCAAGGAGAGCACCCAGGGCTCTGGGCCTAGAAAATGTGGCCAAGGGGGCTAATTGGAGTTCAGAGCAGCCAAGATGGAACATAGAAACTAGTGGGAGCTAGATTCTACCAGCATGAGGGTTAGGCAGCTTTCCAGATATTTTGCTGCTTAAGGCAAAATAGTGTGTGTGTGTGTGTGTGTGTGTGTGTGTGTGTGTGTGTGTGTGTCATTTTATACAGGAACATAAACCATTGAGCAAGAAGTAACTCTATACTGGTCATTATTAAAAATATTGAAACTGCAACAAATACTTTTGTTTTAAGCCTTTCAGAGCAGGGGTAAAAGCCTAGATGAGTGAAAAGGTATTTAATACATTCTTAACTCTAGCTGCAAACAGGCTTATACTTTGAAAATAGGTAAAATAGTGCCTAAACACATTTCAACTTTTCCTTTCTTTTACTTTTCTTTCCTTTTTCCCCTGCCCAGGGTTCGAGATTATATTACCTATCCATATGTCTATATTCATAGGTACTAGGAAAATTATATAAATAGCTATAAATACCAGTTTACTGGTACCTTGTGCTTGCATATACATTGATACCAAAAAAGGCTAATGCAATTCTTAAGCAGATTCTGGAGGAGTACAATCATACCTAATATTTATTTTGTGGAAAATGAATAATTTTTAAGAATTTATCTCTATTTTTTATCATGGAAATATGAATCTCATCCCTCTCTCTCTCTCTCTCTCTCTCTCTCTCTCTCTC